>JAHBCN010002306.1:0-94118 GCA_019359885.1 Listronotus oregonensis
TTGTGTTGCAAATCTTGTTTACTTAGTAAAAGCAAGTTTACATGTTCCCTATAAACTAATTTAGCACCTTTCTATACACACAAAGCACTTTGCTATCTGGATTCGGGTCCGTTTGTATAGAACTTCAACGTTGCGAGATTTCCTGCAGCTCTCTTATTATTTTTATACAGCACACAAATTTTAAATTTTTTATTTTTTACGAAATCTTATTTGTTTTTTTAAATATTTTTTTTATTTTATCATAGTCATTTTAAATTTATTAAGTAACTCAAAAAGTATAGATTACTTGTGCGAAAAATTTAAAAAAAGACTCTGCATTTAAATAAGGGCGTTTGGTGGCACTAACCATAAGCAAGTGGCTCAAATTACATGTTTTGCACACTATAATTTTTTATATCTGTATATTTTCAATATTGCGTCGAGGCGCAGAGCGATCGACGCAACAAGCTGCAGGTGGATAGACTGCATGCTTAAGAGCAGTATGTACTTCAATTCTTGAAGAAACTCTTGTAGCTCGGGTTAAGCG
Organism: Listronotus oregonensis; assembly: GCA_019359885.1. Lineage (NCBI taxonomy): Eukaryota > Metazoa > Arthropoda > Insecta > Coleoptera > Curculionidae > Listronotus > Listronotus oregonensis. The sequence goes on from JAHBCN010002306.1 coordinate 527, forward strand.
AGGATGTCCGCAAGGGGTAGTTCTGTCCCCACTGCTATGGAACCTTGTCATGGACGACCTACTCAATGTCCTTCAACTTGAAGGGCACCAAACATTGGGATACGCAGATGATCTCTTCATTATGGCCCAAGAAAAATTTAACAACAATGTTAGGGATAAAATGCAACAGGCCCTAAACGCTGTTACCAAATGGACGAGAAAGAAGGGACTAAACATGAACCCTTCTAAATCGGTCATAGGTGGCTTACCAAAAGGAGAAATCTAGGGGGCTTAGGACACTGACCCTCCGAGGTGAAATAATCAAGATTGTGTGCGAGGTAAAATATTTGGGTAGCCTCTAAACTTACCTGGAGCCAACATCTTCGGAAAATAAGAAAGAAAGCGGAGATGACTCTTATGTTAATCAGACGCGCTCATGGGAGATCATGTGACCTTAAATCAAACATGGTTTATGGCCATTGTGGTAAGGCCTATAATATCATACGCATCACTGGTATGGTGGATAAAAATGCGACAAAGAACTGCTCTTATAGAACTGGCCAAGGTACAGGAACTTGCTTGCTTAGCTGTAACAGGAGCAATTAAAACAACCCCAACAGCAGCCATGGAGTGTCTCTTAGACCTTTCGCCACTTAACTTCATAGTGATGGGAGAGGCAAGAATGAGCTACTTGCGACTGCAACAAAAACCAACTGGTGTCTACGCTAGTTTGGGACACAACAACATAAAAAGTCAGGTTGGCGGCAACATCCTGGACGAGAGAACAGACCAGATGAATCCCCAATACTCATTTGACAAAAACTTCGAGGTAAAAATTCCAGATCGAAGTGAGTGGCAGCAACCCGATCTTCCCGTCACAGTTGGAGACATCATCTGGTATACGGATGGTTCCAAAACCAAGCAGGGAACTGGCGCGGGCGTGTACAGTAAAATGAAAAATTCACAATTCTCCATTCCACTAGGAAAACACAGTTCTGTATTTCAAACAAAAATATATGCTTTTCTGCACTGTGCAAAGGAAAATAATAGGAGGGCTTATAAAAATAAGCGGATCTGCGTAATAACAGATAGCCAGACGTCACCAGGGGCTCTAGTAAACCCAAAGATAACGTCCAGGTTGACATGGGAATGCCAAAAAGAACTGGAAGTCCTAGGAAAACGCAACAGGGTAACTCTCCTGTGGGTATCAGGACATTCGGGAATAGAAAGCAACGAAAAAGCGGATGAGCTAGCGAGACATGAATCATCCACACCAGACTTTGAACCAGAACCTGCCCTTAGAGTGACCAAAACCACCGGACATGGGCAAACCAGAGAAATGATTAAAAAAAAACACAAAGAATACTGGAAGAACCTTGGTAGAATAAGACATGGAAAGGGCTTCATAAGGGGTCCATCCAAAAAAACGAAGGAAGAACTACGCAAGTAGGAAAAGACTTCGCATACCAGTAGGGTTGCTAACAGGGCACGATAACCTAAGAGGATACCTACACAAGATAGGCTCATACAATGGGGACCCATGTTGCAGAATGTGCAACGAGGGGGAAGAAATAGCCTACCATATACTGTGCGAATGTGAAGCGTTGAACCACAAAAGACAGGCATTATTTGGGCAACCGAAAATGAGCCCACAGGTATATATAAACCAACCAGTCCCAAGGTTATACAGACTTGTAGAAGGAACATGGGAAATTGGTATAAAAGATAAGGGGAAATTAGGCACAAAAAGCCCAAGAGGCTGCGCTACCTCCGGTAGTGAATCAAGACGGCTTCCAGAAGAGAAGAAGAAGAAAAGTTCAACAAAAGATAGTATATATAGTCTTTCAGTATTCGAAAAATTATCAATATTATGACAAGAAATCGACTATAGTAAAATAAGATGATAAACACGATATGAAACATGTAAATTAGTTACAATGCCACTGAAAATACAAAGATAAAATATAATGTATTACAACATTACATAATTTTATTGTAAATTTATAATTTTACACACAAATGTTTGCACAAGGTATGTGCAAAAAGTTGTAGGGGCAGTATTTTTAATTAATATATCTAAATATGTTTATAATTTTAGACCAAAAAGCACAAATAGGATAACCCACAATATCCTATTTGTGCTTTTTGGTCTAAAATTAGAAACTTGTTTTAAATGCAATGAAGATTTCAAACTGTTGTGCAGCAATATTTATTATTCAAAAAAAAAATAACAAATATATTAATTTTTGGGTAGTATTTATGTCCTGAGTTAAAAATAACACCAAAAGTATAAAAACGAGAAAAATTCTATTGAAAAGATGTACAAATGTAAATGTATTTAATTGGTACTTTTTTTCTTAATTAATAAAGATACAATTTTAGTTTATTTAGTCACAATTTAAGCTGTAGTTTTGTAAAATTCTGGAAAAAAAATATTGTCGTACTAATTTAAAAATAGAAACTTCAAAAAACCTAAATAGGTGTTATAAATTTGTCGTCTTAATAAACAAATTTAAAATTAATTATGGTTGCAGTTCATTAAAAAGTAACATTTGAATAGTATTATAATTATGTTTATTGTACACAAAAATAAAATATGTCCTTTAAAGGTCTTTTTGATTTTTAAATTAAAATATCCTAAACCATCACAGGCTCATCTCAAACCGCAGCCAGTTGCGGGGGCACTGGTAGTTTAAAGTTTCTCAACCCATGATATAAAACTTATATTTAATTTTAAAAAATCAAAAGATAACTATATAGCAGTCACATGATCATGCTAAAAAGTTATATGTTTAATGTCGAATAGAAGCCTCTAATACAGAACTGTTACTGAAGTAAGTAGGGCTGACATACTATATTTTGGATTTGTTTAATATGTTTTTAATTAAATTTAATTTTAAAAAATTAAACTTTAAAGGACAACCATAAATATATTTAATTAACAAAGCAAAATAAAAACAACTTTCTTCGACTTCATTTTTAGTTGTCGCTGTACTAAGAAACATTAAATTTTTATTATTATTTTTTTTAAATGTGTAATTTATTTAAACTATTTAAACTATTTTATAATTTATTCTAATTATTACGCCATGCACTTACGTAAAAAAAATTATGGGTGGTTTGGGTTTAACATCTAATTTAAGCTTTTATTTACTTTGAATTATCAAACTATTATCAAAAATTAAAGCATTTTTGATAATATTTAAAATAATTTAACAACTTCCTAGGACAATATTTTAATAAGATTCTGATTTTTTTTTAAATTTTAAGTCCTTAGGCTCAATGTTTAAACTAAACTTGAAATATTGTTCAAGGGAACAAAAAGGAAATACTTTACTTTATATAAACCAACTAGCTAATTGGCTTGCAATATTAAAGGGTTAGATTCTTTCTTGGGGCTTTTTAGTTTTCTGGAGAATAAAAATTATAGATACTTTTATTAGAGAGTTAGTGCACATATAATTATAAACACTATCTCTAGGAGTTGTCACAACATAATGAGTGATGATACTTTTTACCATAATTCCAATAGTATGACAAACACGACGTATTTTTACAAAAGAAAAACTGTGAGATCCACTTACTAATAAGAGCTACATATTATATAGATAATATAGGACACAAGCCTTTTTTTATTTTACAATTTGCAATTCAAAATAATAAAGAAATACCGGTGATTTGACAACGTTGTCCTAGTAAAAGGTTTTAATTGGACTACATAAAGCGACCAAAATACAAATAGCAATTACGAGATGGAACCGCATTTCGTGACGCTTTTCTACTCGCAGAGAATTCGTAGATGAAAGTATCACAAAGAGATAAAAATAAATGAACAACAGTATCATTTATTTTACGCTATATTTTTGTGTTTTCATAACAAAGAAATAACGTATAGCAAAACAATTACAAACTGGACAAAACAAACCTATTTCGTTTAAAATAATAAAACGCTTTATTTATTTATGTGCTGTCATATAATTTTAATATTTTTGTGCTAAATAACATCGTCAATACATTTTGAATTACTGTTTAGTGCTAGAAATTCTTGGGATTATACAGGGCATTATGATTTATGCAAACATTTGTTTAACATTGCTCCTAAATGGCTGTATAATCTATATACATATATAGAAACACAGTGGCGGCTGTAGGATTTTAAACATTTTTTTTACTAAAAAGTGAGACATGAGACCCACTCCACATATATACCAGATGCTTCTGGCTTCAAGACAAACATTTAGTAAAAAAAAAAAATTCATTTTACGATTTGCGAAAAAAAGTTGATATTTTTTTCAGCGCTCGCAGAAAGAAATGTAAGTTTTAAAAGCGAATTCTTTATTAGTATTTTTTTTTGTAAATTTAAATAAATCTATAATTTAATCCCAATTGTCGGAAAAATATCTTAATTTTCGTAAAAATAAGGGGCATTTGAAATATTTGCATAAGAAAATTGTTAAATAAACAATTGAACTGACCATGGTTTTCAGAAAAACATAGATAATTTGGTATTTGACGATCAAATTTGATTAATGTATGTTCTATAGTTTTGTGGCGGATTCAGGTTTCAGTTTGTTTTATTTGGGTTACTCGGTTTTCTACTTTTTGGAAAATGGAACACGCTTTGTTCGGGTCCCCGGGTATACGGGCTGACCCTGTCCAGCCCTATTGACCCCTATTAACTTGCAGATCGCCTGCAACAAAAGAGAAGAAAACCCTCCAAAAAACCCAAAAAAATTACAAATATTAGTCTACGTAGGGTGGCCACCGTTGTCAACAGAAACTAAAAAATACTTTAAGAAATTTTTGTTTAATAACTAGGAATTTGATAGTTGTTTAGCTTTTTAATGACGTTCACTTATGACAAAACGTCATTAAAAAGCTAAACAGCTATTAGAATTTCCTAAGTTTTTAAACCAAAAATTTCTTAAAATTTAGTTTAATTTTTTTAGTTTGTGTTTTGACAACGGTGGCCGACTTGCCACCGAAACGTAGACAAGTATTTGTATTTTTTTTTGGGTTTTTTGGGGGGTTTTCTTCTTTTTTGTTGCAGGCGATCTGCAAGTTCATAGGGGTCAATAGGGCTGGACAGGGTCAGCCCTATTGACCCCTATGAACGGGACCCGGACCCGGAGACCATTTTCCAAAAAGTAGAAAGGCGAGTAACCCAAATAAAACAAATTGATCAATGTTTATTAAAAATACACATAAAAGATTCGAAGATTCGCTCCAAAAAAACTTTTTTTGCAACTTCCAAAATGAGGTAGATAATGAGTTGAAACGTCTAAGAAAGGATTTTATGCAAGTTTGTAGAGAACTTTGACATTTCTGGACTTAATGGTCTAAAAATTAGTATGTGGGCTCTTAATTACAATTAAAAATGATCCATTTTATATTTTTTGAAATTACATCTTTTGGGGGTAAATGGGGATAATCCTTCATGAAGAAATCGTTATTTGTGAAGTTTTACTTAGGAAAATTGGTAATTAGGCTTTTAAGCACACCCAGAAAAATATAATATTTTTGGAGCTTTATCCCCTGAGGGGTTAAAGAGAAAATGAAAATTTGTATGAGAAGTGCGGACTTGGAAGTATGAAAATGTAACCACTCTATTATTTGCAAATTATTTAAGAAAATAAACTATTTAAATGTTAGTGGTTTAAAAGAGATTTTTTTTAAATATGGGGAACTAACTTATCCACAAACACCATTTATATTAAAAATAATAAGTGAAATTCAATAAAATAAAAATGACCATCGTAGGACGCGCGCTATGCCGCGGTGTGTGTGACGGAAGAAGGAGCGCGAGGGTGTGACGTGATGTGACGCGATAAAGTAAGAGGTAAGGCACATAAATAAGTATTGCTACTTAAAAGGCCAGACAGGTAAGGGCCGACGTCGTTGTCTTAAGTATAAAATGTATAAAATTTTCGATGCTTTTTGCTGCGTGTTGCTAAATGATTTTTGGTAAATCCCTTTGATTTCAATATTTCCGGAAAACGAGAAAAAACAAAACAGTCAAAATCATATGGTCCATAGGGGCGAAGATGCAGGCAAACAGCTAGTATATTAATATAAGTAGGTATTGCTGTACAGGGGAAAGTGTTAAAGGTATATTGACTGTGAATAAGACTTTTTTTTATAACAAATTTTTAAATAAAAATAAGTGGGCCCACAAAATCTTGTTTACGAATAAAGGTATTTTATATTTACCATTTTTTTAAAGCTATATTGATAAATGATTTACGACAATATATTTTGTCAAACAAAATTTAACCAAAGCCCACATAAAAAATAATTGAGTCTAGACTAATCTTTTAAACGAGCATAGAAAGCATCCCTAAAATAGTAGAAAGTTTTCAATTAAACTAAGAATTCTAATAAAACCATAAATTTCATTTGTTTAAGTTAAAAATCTACAAAAGCTCGATTAAAAAATGAAATGATAAACTGACCATATTTAAAAGTTAATATACAAATTTACAAAAATTTAATAAAGGAATTTATTTAAAAAATATATAAATAAATTACATTTTACCAGATGTTCAAAAATCTATGTTGGTTGAATTAGTTACCCCATCTAGTTAACTATCCCTAAAATTTAATATAATGTGGTTACTGTCCATATAGAAGAATGGATTTAAATTATAAAATTAAAATTGATTGCACGGGAGATTTTATTATATCAAATTTATACCTCTATATATGTAAAATAATACAATACGAGGATTTTAAATTATACCCGCAGAATTATATTATATACATAACACAGTTATTGCAAACGCCTACTATTATTAATACATTATTTTGTGAGAAATTGGAGCCCTGCCAAATGAACAGTAATATAGGATATACATATGATTAATTAGTTGAAACGCAGTGATCCGCAAAAACCAAATAATATGCTAAAGTTAATTAATAAATAAATATTGGGTTTGTGTCGGTTATTTAAAGCAAATTAAAAAAATTTAGATTTTTTACATTATTAATATTAGCAAATTAATTAAAAATATTTTTTGTTTTATTTTTTTGGAAAAAATAATAGTATATTATTTAATGTGAAGAAAAAGTGATATTTTTCATGGTGCGCTCGTGTTTAACAGCAGAGCGAAGTGGGGCTGGTAATAGAGAACAAGACATAAAAAGTAACTTTTTTTTAAATAAATTATTCTGTATTTTTTTTTTAAGTCGACAAATTAATGCAAAACATCTTTTTTTAATTGTAATAATTAGTGATGAGTGAGACCGGTCTTGGTCTTGCGGTCTTGGTCTTGGTCTTGCAGCAAGACCAAGACCGAGACCAAGACCAAGACCGCCTTCTCGCTTGCAAGACCAAGACCAAGACCGGGGTATGCAAGTCCAAGACCAAGACCAAGACCGAGGGGTGCAAGACTACGCAAGACCAAGACTGACCTGCAAGACTCTTGCACTTTCGTCACTTTTTTTTAAATTATAATATTTAATTTTTATATTCAATATACAAAGGTATTTCATACAGACATGACAAAAAATGTGTCGAGAACTGCCTAAAAAGGCGATTATTTTATGAGTAACATGTTTAATTAATAAAATAATTATTAAATCGATCACTTCGATTTTTAATAAAATTATCTAAAAACGATAACTAGTAGATTCAGTAACATGTTTTAAAAATAATAAGATTGTGACTCAATGGTCCTACAAAGCTCGATATCTCCAAAACCGTTTACGACAGAGAAAAACTAAGAGAACAAAAGTTATAGAAGCTGAAAATGACTTACCTATTCCTAATGTTTTTTTTTTAATTAGGTATCTAGTGATGCCACTTACTGGATCAAAAATTTCCAAAATCCAGGAAAACATTATTTTTGTACCACACTGTAAGAAGTGGCATCATTAGATTGGTCCTTTAAACTAAGATATAAATGTAAAAATGATGGTTTAATAAAAAATATATTTGTCTTTTTATATAGGAATACTTTTTATACAGATGGATTTTAAATTTCACTTCCGGTTTAGATGGAAAAGTCAAAACAATGCCAAAAGTATAATGATGACGTCATTTTTGTCAAAACCGAAAATGATATATAAAAAACCATCTACGTCGACATTGTACCTATATGACAGTTCAAGAATTTCCAGCATAATATACAGGGAAGCGATTTTTTTAAATTAATTTTTTGCTATACATTTTCTATTTTAGGTTAAAAGCTAAAAATAAGGAAGCTTTCTTGAGTGGTAGTGAATTTTTTGGAAAATTCTAAAATAGAAAATAATTTTACATTTTACGCCCTTTTTTCTATAATTTTTGTATATTAAGTTTTTTACCATTATGAACGGTTTCGGATATATCGATCTTTGTCGCACTATCGAGCCACCTTGTATATGCAGAATGTTTATAAAGTATTTGTACAAACTTTGTACGGCAAATGTTTGACTAATTTGAACATAGAAAGTTTATTTGAACTGAAAAGCTTTCTAAATACCTTTTTTTTGAATTAGAAACCAATGTTTACATATCAGAATTATTTTCATGGAAATTTCACATCTGGTTGAAATTAAAAGTTTTTTTCTGCCCTCAGAGTACTCAGTATTGTAATTTTATATTTTTCTTCAAAGAAAATTTAAATATTTCCTATCACTAAAATGAAGCGCTATAATTAAATAAACCTCTACATTTAAAATATCCTTTTTAATCAAATAATTTAAATGTACATGTAAGGTTAAAATTGGTATATTTTAAAATTTTAAAGCAAAAAATATAGTCTCAATCTTTATATATTTGTAAGTATTAAAAAATATATATATTTTATTTAAGATTGCTTAATTTAAATTATTACTACCAAAAAAAGCAAGGCCAGCAAGACTCTTGCAGCAAGACCAAGACCAAGACTAGCCCGGTCTTGGTCTTGGTCTTGCTTTGCTCATCACTAGTAATAATTATTAAAGATAAGTGGGTTCGCGAGGCGGCTTAGACCGGTGTCAGTGGAGTCGCTATAGCAATGTAACATAAAGCTGTTAGTGGACACTGTCAACAATATTTTTTTAATGCGTCTTTGATTGCGTTTTAATTCCATATTGATATGCAGTTATTGGATAAATTTGATCTCTTCTTCTTTTTTCTGGGAACTGTCTTTCACTACCGGAGGCAGCGCAGCCTCTTTTTGTGCCTTATCTCCCATTATCCCCTGTACCAATTCTCCCATAAATCTTATTCCTTCTACAAGTCTGTATAACCCCGAGACTGGTTGGTTGATATATTCCTGTGCGCTCATTTTCGGTTGCCCACATAATGCCTGTCTTTTGTGATTTAACGCTTCACATTCACAAGTATGTGGTAGGCTGTTCCTTCCCCCTCGTTGCACCATAGCAACCCTACTGTTATGCGAAGTCTTTTCCTACTTTGTCTTAGTAGTTCTTTCTTTGTTCTTTTGGATGAGCCCCTTATGTCTTACTCTACTAAGGGTTTCCCAGTATGCCTCCTGTTTGTTTGGGATCCATATTTGGTTTGCCCTCGTGTTGTGGTTTTGATTACTCCAAGGGCAGGTTCTGGTCCAAACTATGGTGTGGATGATCCATGTCTAGCTAGCTCCTCCGCTTTTTCGTTGCCTTCTATTTCCGAATGTCCTGGTACCCTAAGGAGAGTTACCCTGTTGCGTTCTCCCAGGACCTTCAGTTCTTTTTAGCATTCCCATGTCAGCTTGGACGTCACCTTAGGATTTACTAGAGCCCCTAGTGATGCCTGGCTGTCTGTTATTATGCAGATCCGCTTGTATTTATAAGCCCTCCTGTTATTTTCTTTTGCACAGTGCAGTAAAACATATATTTCTGTGAAATACAGTACTGTGTGTTCCTAGTGGAATGGAGAAGTTCGATTAAATAATAACCCATTTGTTTAATTGAGTAATAAATAAAAATTTTAGTTTTGCTTTTAGTTTAATAAACATTGAGTTGTTGACGCTTGTGTTGTTGTTTGTTTGTACCTATGTTGGTATGATAAAATTTATTTCTCTGCCGACAGGAAAGTGAAAAGTAAAGTTTCGACGAAAGAAAAATGAAACTTGGCGGTCGCCTACACAGTCGAGTAAGGACAGATTTACTGACATTTAAAGGAAAACATTTTTTTTAATTAAGCGCATTGCATCTCTTAATTTAAATAAACTGATTTTGTTAAAAAGCCAATTTGTTGGTCCAACCTAGGGTTTGTTAGTAGTTCCAAGTCATGCAACTGTTAAGAAAGAATCACTAAAAAATGATAGCTGAGGTGTAGGCAAAATACCATATTGAATTTTTTAAAAACTGAACGAATTGAAAACTGAAAAAATAGTACCACATATGTATACAATGTTCTTAAAAAACCCGCATTATTTGTAAAAAAAATACTAAATTAAAGTAACATTTAAATTTAGAAACATTTTTTTGCTGTTGTTAAAATTAACTTTTTTTTTGTAAAAAATGAAATTATTTTAAAGATTTTATTAATATTTATAAAAAAAGTATTTCTTATGTAAGTTTATAACCATGTTCAGGTTGGCCTTCTTGATGGATGTCCATGTTATTGGAAAAATAACAAGAGATAAACCAAATCTGATGGCACATTTTTAGGTTGGATTTTCGAAACAGCTGCAACGGCAAAAAAAGGCTAACTAAATTCTCCCAGAGAGATATAGAATATTTCTTTAATTTTGACGATTTTAGAACACCCTTGTATGTCGGTTGTTAGTGAAAATAAAAAAAAAGTAAAAAGCAGGGATGTCTGGAATTTAACATACAATCCAGTAGCAGGTTCAGTTATTTTTATCGTACAGTTTTAAGGATATAACGCAAATTTGCGGAGCACCCTGTATATTAACCTACTATTCGTTTTAAAATAAAACCTCTTTCCTATTTTTGATACTATACACTATACAGTGTATCCCAAATTGGTGGGGAATGTATGGGGATCTTGGAAACCACGATAGATAGAAAATCGGTTGAATGGGGAAAGTTTTGGACAATTATGTTAGTAAGCTAATCCCGTTTACTACATGGTTTTATCTATTCAGGTTTTTGATAAATTTTGAAAAAACCTGAAACAGGTATTTTCGAAAATCGGCCATGTTTTTTTATAAATGAATTTTTTTTTAATCTGTTAAAACTTTTTCAAAGCAACTTTTTTTGTAGAATATGACCGAGTAGTCAATTTTTATTTTCCACGTTTCGGGTTTTTAGAATCATCATTAACTTAATTTTTTCATATGGACGCCATATTGGATTTTTACGCAGCCAAATAGTGCTTTTTATTCTGATTTTAACAATGCATAACATGTTATAATTTAAGAATTTATAACCTTATTTATTTCAAAAAACAAATATTTTCTCAGTTGGCCTTGTTTCCGGCGAACGTCATTTTTTTTATAAACAATAAAATATTAGTAATTGACAAAAAAGATAAGCTAAACAGATATTTTACAGAAACTGGTTTCGCGAACATAGCTATAACGTTAATACCGTATTACAACAAAATGTAATGGCGCCCATATGAAAAAGTAAAGTTGATGGTTCATCACCAACTTTACTTTTTCTTATGGGCGCCATATTGGATTTTTTCACAGCCAAATAGTGCTTTTTATTCTTATTTTAATAATGTAACATCTTATAGTTTAGGAGTTTATAACCTCTTCCATTTCAAAAAACAAATATTTTCTCAGTTGGCCTTGATTCCGGTGAATGTCATTTAGCGTCATTATCACGTTAGCTCGGATACGTTATTAAAATTTTTTCAACTTTGTAAACGTTTACTATTTGAAAAAATCTAAAGTACAATTTAACTTTTATTTAAATTTAATTAAAAAAATCCCATATAATGCAGCCTTTTTAAAATATTTCTCATATTAAAAAAATAATAATTTATTACTTTAACAAACCAGATGAAATGTTTTTTAGCAAAATAGTTATTTTTGTACTAAGTGCGTAAAAAAGCACTTTTACGCCTGCCTCTAAAAATTGTTGCGCGAGCTGTGCAATGGCAACTATCAGCTGAGGCTGTAAAGGTGCTTTACGCTAGAAGTGCAAACAATATTTTTTGTACGACTAAAATTAATTACAGCATTTTCTGTAGTTAACTTTGTTAACACTGGTATATTAGTTTTTTTTGCTGATGTTACTGTCAAGCTTAAGTCAAATTAATTAAACAATTTAAAGTTACCAAAGAAATAATTACATATGGTGTCAACAAAGTTACCAAAAAGTGGTTTTTAAATTTAAATTATAAACCAAAATTATTCAAAAAAAATCGAAGCTACAGAAAAAAATCTGCGTACAGTTGTTGCCAGAAAAGTTAAGACCAATTTATGAAAAAGCATACGGTGATTTCATCAGATAGCGGACGCTAAAGGCGATTTATTAACTGTGAAGCTCTATGGAGTTTGGCGCTCCTCGACTGTGGCCAAGGGTTATATTAAAGGTTCCCTGCAAAATAAAACTTAAATAGCCAAAAAATTAGTTTCAGCACCTCAGACTCTTCCAGCAATTCCAATGTTACCACCAAAGAGATTAATATTATACTCGTACATCAAATTTGCCAATTTTTAATGTTTCAAATTATGATCAGTGTGTTAAATAATTAATTTTATAATTTGCATATTTGTTACTTTTCTCCCTAGGGCATAAAATTCTATTTTACGCCCGGTTGTACAATTTTTTGTTTTTAATAAAACTATACTTTTTTTAATTTTATGTACAGACTGCATTGTGGCAAAGTAAAGAAAAAATACAAAAGAATTATATTTTTTTTTAGAAACAATGAAATGGCACCCAGAATTTTGGAAAATTGTTTAACTTATGACGAGATTAAACTATCCGCCCTACTATCAGTTTCTTCGTACACGCATTTTATAAATATTGGCTTTAGAGACCACTGTGGCAACGCCCTAGGGAGTAAAAATGCGATTTTACGCCCTTAAATAGAAGCGTAAAATTATATTTTACGCCGGGTCGTACAAATACTTTTAGAGAAATGTAGAAAATCTTATATCTTTTTTTTTCGGCATCTTGAAAAACATTCCATTACTTTCGTTACCTTCTAAAGTTTTGAATTTTATTACCCATATTCTGGTGTACTTAAAGTTTATTATTTATTTTTAATGTTCCGTAATATAAACATATCTGATAAAGCGTAAAATCAAAAAAAGGCCTAAAAGGAAACACTTATAAGCGGTTGGCTGAACATTTGTGCCCTCAAAATAAACTTAAGCGGCTCAAGAAAATGGCAACACAAAAAAGTTTTAGAAAATTGAATTTAGTCGTTAAAAGGCAAATAGGTTGTTAACATACAAATATTATATTTTAAATTTTATAACGATAGAGTAACCAAAAAAAAATCTATTTATTTATAGAAAAAGTTCTCGTTAAAATAAAGTATAATTTAAGTAGTTGGTTTTGCTTCAAATTAATGAAAACATTAATGAACGTGGTAAAATGTGCTTTTCGAAAAATTGTAAACTGCAAGGTATCCCCCAAATAATTTTAAGGTTTCGTAACATTTTTTTAACGAATTTAACTGGCAACTTTTAACTTTGGGTAACCAATTTATTAATAAAGTATACGTTTAAAAACCAACCTTAAAATTATTTCCAATAGTTATACAAGGTGACCGATACAGTGTTGAAAGAAAATCTCCCGGATATGAAAAAAACACGTGAAAAGGATACTACAAGTGTATATAATTTTTTTATAGGCATACTCTTCGAAGATATTGGCTTTCAAAGAGCTGCAATGGAATCAAGTTTTTTTTTCATAATTATTAAATTAAAAGACATATTTTTATTTTATTTTAATAAAATGTTATACCAAGTAAGACTTTTCAAATTACTATCAAAGAAAGTGTTGTGAATTACTTACAGCTGCAGGAAGGTACTAGCTGTGTGACTAGTGGTCCCCTTATGTTAAGCCCTGCAATAATAAGAACTTTGAACCACGTTTTTCCCAAACCCATAATAATTAGCTTAAAAGTAAGAGTTCTTTCTTCATGTTATGCCATGTCAACACTTCCTTCGATAGTTATTTTAAAAGTCTTACTTTGTTTTACATGTCATTAAAATGAAATTGAATTTTTTTAATAACTATGTTTAAAAAACTTGATTTCATTGGGGCTCTTTGGGAGCCATATGTCTTCGAAGTCAAGGCGTATACGAAAGAAGCTTATATAAACTTGTAGTATTCTTTTCACGTCTTTTTTCATTTCCGGGAGATTTTCTATATTTGTCAGGCAACCCTGGATATATGTTTAGAGAAAAACTCAAAAAGTTTGTCCAAATAATTTAATAAACTAAATCCACACAATCTTACACCAGATAAATCTATTAAATTTAAAAAATAAATTCCTTAACCATATCACCTATATCTTTGAATTGCAACGTTTGTTTTATTTAATTGGTCTTAATTCTGGTTAAAAAAGCCTTTTTTACTTATTTAGTCTAGCTTAAAAGGTATGACAGCTAAAGAGGTAAAACCAAATACGTCGTAGGTCATATGTCATTCTATCGACTATCGGCACCACAGCTTGGCTATTACGACATTAAAACAAAAGAGATAAATTAAGATGTGGAATTAGCCACGGACTTCACCTGATACAACTTACGTCAAGTGTGACCGTCTCCAAAACTAACCAGAACTAACTACATAATAAACGGGAATGCTTCTAGTATTTTAGCAAAGAAAACTTGTCCAAAAAAAAACACGTGAAACAAAAGCAAGCACATTTATATTATTAAGTAAAGATAAATGTGTAGCATCAATATCTGTTAATTAAAATAGTACACATTTACCCATGCTTGTTACCAAAGTAATTTCAGAAAAACTTAAAATCGATTAACACACCACATCCCTTTTTTGTCTTTTAAATATACCGGTCAAAAAAAACTAATACGTCATTTATGACAAAACATCATAAAAAGTATAAAAGCTTTTAGAATTTCTTAACTTTTTAATCCAAAATTTTTCTAAATTTAGTTTAAATTTCATTTTTTAATTTTTCATCTTGACAAAGGTGGTCGAAACGTAGAATAGTGTTCTTAATTTTTGGGTTATTTGGTTTTTTTTTTCTTTTTTGTTGCAGGTGTTCTGCAAGTTCATAGGGGTCAATAGGGCTGAGTAGGTTCAGTTCGTTATACCCCGGGACCTGGACCGAAGTGGTCCCATTTTCAAAAAAAAATTAAGGCGAGTAATCTCAAAGAAAACATACTGAAACATAAATCCGCTACAAAACTATAGAACGTTTTAACAAAATTTAGTTATGTTTTATTATAATTAAGCCGTATAATAAGTTCAAGCCCAAAATGTTCACATTTTTTTTATGAAACACTCAGGTTTAAAATGTATTGAACAGTGCTGAAATAAATTTGTAATTTTATGACTAATGAAATGGCTTAATCAGTGTAACGTTTATTTTACGCTCACAGAAATCAATCCACTGCTTAGCTCTTTCGTCTTTTGGAATACAAAGGTACTATATACCTTTATTTGTTGTTTTTTTTACTTAAGGTATGGCAATTTTTTTATAGTGCCTTAAAATTGGGCTAACATAACGTCAACAAAGTAAGCGCAACATGGTGGATTTGGATCGGTGTACTTAGAGTAGGAATTTTGGATGATATCATACACACCTTGTTTCTGTACATCATCGTTGTAATAGTTGTGATTAGTGCGGTTTTGCCAGTGTTAAGCTAATGTTGGTAAATATCTATATCGGGAAAATAATTGTACTAAGTGGTTTATACTGTTATCAAACAGTTTTAATATAAATAATGTTTTGTATTCTTGTAAGCCCTTGGGCAAAGAATGTGTCTTCTATTTGATTCTGATCAACCAGCACCCTCATAAACTTATTTAATCTAAGTCCTGGTTGGACACAAATTCTCTTTTTAAATATTTATTATAACCGCAAAATTTTATTTTTAACAAATATGCCTACCACAATCCAAGAACCATTAAAGATGCTGGAAAATAAAGACAAATACGCCTTTTTGTTGCACTAAATTTAAAATTTAATGTCATAAGACTTATAGTCCCAATAAAAACAGAAATGTCTTTCCTGGAATTAGAACAGTTTTACTTATTCAGCAGCTGGCAGTCTTAATCTTTAAACTTAAATACATTTACTAAATCTATTTACTAAAATACTTCTGTTAATGAATCAAAAAGCAATATTCTTGCAGATAAATTAACTATGCTGCATTCGGTGTTGGTACTTGATTCCCTTTTATGACTAACCCAAGGTAACGTCCAAGCTGGCTAGATACAAACATGCTGTACTTTGCTTTTTAAAGTGAAGAAAGCAAAAAAAGGGCCTTGAATGGGATGGCGTGTTAGTTTACAAAGAAATTGTTTGTATAATAGCTATTTATATAACTATTATATAAATTAGGTCTTTATTAAACAAATATTTTTATGGCCGAGCAAGCTTATGAGCGAGGCTATAAAATGATGAGTCAATAAAGCCAGTCTAGATACGCGTTATATACATGATTTTATGTACGATTGCGATTGGATTATTTGTAGTTAAAATTAAAAAACAAATTAGATAAATAAAAATTTAAGCGTACCTGTATAGGGTTTTACCTCGAAAGGTAATCAAGCAGTTTCCACAGCAGTTGCTATGAAATGTAGATGTTTATTTTTAAAGCATGTCAAATTAGTTGACATCAAAAATTTGTAAAAATAGCTGAAGTCATTAAAAAAACAAGAATTCAAAACGAAAATGACATTAAAAGCCAAAATAGAAACCTTAGAAATCAAAAGAAATAAAGATGGCTGCAGCAGCAGTTAAGGACTTCTTACTACCTGCGAAGTCAAGAAGTTTGTACAAAGAGACATACAAAGCGTATAGACAGTGGTGTAATAAAAAAAATTTCAGAAGAACAATAAAGACGGATTCTTAGCTTACATTAGTACTAACCTTTGTTTTGTTTAACTAGGTATCAATTTGTTGTTACATATTTAAATATTTTTAAAACATGTTTGACTATTTGTTATTGACAATGACAGTTACTTTATTTTACTAGTACTTTATGGACGTACATAAAATGATTTTTATAGATTTTTACAAAGTAGGGTTCAAGCAGACACTCAAAGCTTTATGTTGTGCTTAACTTTTTTATTATCTCTAAAAATGTTTATGTAATGAAAATGTACATCTTTCTTATTGTCCCCCAACTACGCATACCGTGTTAACAATGAGATCAAAACAGTATTATAAAAAATAATGTATACGAAACGTAACAGGATTATATTGTCCAAAAAAACCTTTAAACGAACACGATCGTTTTACACACGATAAAAACTAAGTATTAAATATTATGTTGCTTCAGCAGTCACGGTATATAACGGGACCCCAATTCATGTAATCATTTGTTGTAACACGAGGCAATAGCCGGCCATTTATATAAGAGGTCGTTTAATACCGATAGGGCACTTATTTAGGGTCGTAAGAGAGTTTAGAAAAATAGAGATCAAATAAAATATCAAATAGTGATTTTATTTTTGTTTACAATATGTATTAGAATCTCTAATAATGATGTGGTAAATTTTAAAAAATTCATTTTTTTAATTTTACGTCCACTTCTTTAAAAAATAGAAAATTAAATAATTACATTTTGCCTCCAAAAATTGTACTTGTCATACTTAACTAAGTATCTAATAATCAACTAGAATTTAATAATAATTAAATTTATTAAAAAATAATTTAACATGTGTATATAAATTTTACATAAATAAAACAAAAGCATTACTTTTACTGACTTAATAGTAATAAATTTAATAGCACCCAAGTCTTTGTTATTTTAGTTAAAGAGCCAGTTTCCGCAAAACCAGCTGCATTACTTACTACTGCTAAGAAGAGTCACACACAGCTTTATTTTTGTAAAAGTCACTTTGAACAGTTTCTTCCCTAAAAAATTAAATTGTGGTAAACATATATGGCTTTAGTGGAAAAAGTTACTTGGATTTTCTCCAGAATAGAAAAAGATATATATTAATTTTAAATTCTGTATAAATCTAAATTTTTAGCAATTTGTAAAGGAAAGTACACCCTTGCGAAAATATAACTGAAAACATACAATTATTTTATTATATTTAAATTTTAATTATTATCTTTAAATAAATAAACCCAATAAAAATGTAAAAAATGTAAAATATTTTTTAATGGGTGGCATCTGTTAATAAAAAAAGAAATAACATTTAAATTTACTTACAAATATGAACGGACACCAATTTTACTATTGCAAGGGTGGACTTTCCCTTCACATATAAATAAAAATTAGATTTATAGATATAAAAAATATGCTTCCGAGCTTGCATCCATCCTTAAGCGTTTTCCCGGAAAGTTGGAAAGTGCACGTGTGCAACCTGTCCCCCAAAAAGGATGTCAAACTCTCCCTTCTAACTGTAGACCTATATCTCTTCTTTCCGTTGTTTGCAACCTAATGGAAAAATTCATTTACTCCCAAATCTTAAAGTATCTAAAAAACATAAAATTTTACATGATAGACAGTATGGATTCCGTCTCAGAAGATCTACAGCTGATCTTCTTTTCCTTGTATCACACAACACTAACAAGTCCCTTGAGTTTCTTGGTGAGTCCCAGATTATTGCTCTTGACATATCCAAAGCTTTCGATCAGGTCTGGTATGATAGGCTTGTTAACAAACTTCCTTCTTACGGTCTTCTACCTAAGCTTTGCTCTTGGCCCTTCTGTTTTCTTTTTAATCGACGTATATCAGTTACTGTAGATGGTCATTCTTCCAGCTTCTACCAAATTAATGTTAAGGAGCCCCAGGGCTCAGTGCTGGCACCCATGCTCTTTCTTCTACACATTAACGATTTTCTCCCTTTCACAATCAATTCCATTTATAGTTTTGCTGACGATAGTACCCTCCACTCTGGTATTTAATTTCTTAAGCCACCATGTAATTCTGATTTGGAAAACAAGCGCAAGTCAATGCAGATATCTCTTTCACAAGACCTCAAACTTATATTGGATTGGGGCGCCAAAAATCTTGTTCACTTAAATGCCTCGAAGACACAGTTATGTTCGCTGTCGCGAAAAAAGTCTGTCAATGCTCATCCGTTACATATGAGCGGCCTAGTTCTGCAGAACAAAGAGTCCTTTAATCTTGTCAGTGTTACTTTTGAGAATAACCTCAACTGGCACAAACACATTACATCCATAGCCTCGGCAGCTTCAAAAAACCTTGGATTTCTCTTTCGAGCCAGAAAGTATTTCTCTTCTTTCAATCTGTATACAGCCTGTATGTATCCCAAATCAAACCCTCTTTAGAATATTGTTCTCATGTCTGGGGAATGGCGTCCCCTACAACACTTAGCATTTTGGACTCCATTCAAAGAAAAGCCGTTCGTCTTATTAATGATCCCACGCTTACAGAAAGGCTTTCTCTTCTTGCCCACCGTCGAGCTGTAAGGGATCTGTCGCTCTTCTATGGGTATTTTCACGGCTTCTGCTCTGAGGAGTTGGCCAGTATAGTTCCTGTTCTGACAGCTCCCAACAGAGCAACACGTAGGGCAACTTTTATGCATCCTTTTACAGTTCAGTTAGAAAGGCCTGTGTCAAGACTATGGAACCTGCTGCCCGCAGAAGTTTTTCCTTCTCCTTCCAATCTACAAATATTTAAGTCCCGTGTTAACCAACTCCCTCTCACCACACTTAAGACACCCACGGTAAGTTAATACTTAGGCATCAGCCTTCGTGAACTGTACCAAGATAAAAAAATATATGTTTTAAAAAAAATCTTTATTCTAAAGAAAAGTCAAACAATTTTTTCCACCAAAAAAAAACCCGAAAGTAAAATAAATTTTTTACTTTTTCTTATGTGGCTAAAATAATTTTAATCATTATAGGTGTGTGTAATACTTTAAACAATAAAATAAAATATAAATGTTAAAACTTTTGTCAAAATGACACTAAGATTATGATTTCATTGGTAATTTCTTTGCGCTAAAATAATAGGGGTTATTCCCATTTCTAAGTAAATTTTATTTATAATTAATTATTTTATTTTTTATTTTTAATTATTTAATATTTTTAGTGTCTATTTATATTTAAGAGTAAATTTAAATTTACAGTTTTTATAATATTTTCTTTTATTAACAAAGGACACCAATTTAAAAATATTTTATATTTTTTACATTTACATCAGGTTTATTTATTTAAAGAAATAATAAAATATTTGTATGTTTTTAGTTATATTGTCGCCAGGGTAAACTTTCTCTTAACAATTTACTAAAAAATTAGATTTGTATAGAATTTAAAATAAATATATATCTTTACGTTATTCTGGAGTAAAGCCAAGTAATTTTTTTCACTAAAATAATCCCAGATAAATAAAATTATTTTCAAACATACAAGGCTTTATTAGGACAAAAACTATTAGTGTAGATATTTTATCTTTGAACAACTTGACCAACATAAAAGTAAATTAAATAAATAAATTTGAAAACAAAAAAATTGTTTTAAATACACGGTGTATTAATGTATATTAAAATAAAAGAAAAAAATCTAAATATTTGCAAACATATGTAAACAAACAGCCAACATTATAAAAAAATCCAAATTTATAACAATATGTCCAAATGCAAAAAAAATAATAATAAAATATCTTTAAACTTAAAGTCAGTGACAAAGTAAATTTAAAAAAAATATATTAAATCTATTATTAAAAATTAGGGAAATAAATTACATTACTAAACTGTAAGTAGTAACGTTACCTTCGAAAAAAAAAATGTAGACATGGATTTGACAAGAAAGAATGAATTTAATACAAACATAGATTCTTCCGTACACTACTAACTAGCTCTTCTTAAGTATGCTCAATATTTATATAGGTATCATTAGTTATTGAATAATTTTAAATACAACATTTGTTTCTTTATTTTTTAAAATGTCATAAAGGAAACGGGTTAACCTCAAGTAAGGTTTCAATAAAACTAGCAGTTCGCAAGAGATGCAAGTGATTTCGCAAACTTTATTGCGGGAGCATTGCAGAATGTTGCGGTTATATAAACTTGAGCACTTGGTATAGGTTAAGTTTTGCAAAAGAAAGTTTTAAACGTGCTGTGTAATTTTAACAGATTTACTGATACAAATAGGATTTGCTGTTATTTTGTACATTTAAATAAAACGTATATATAACTTTTACAAGTATTTTAAACCAAGTATTTTTTTAATTGTTAATCATCTATGGTTTATATTGACAAAATTGTTAAACTTTTAAACAAATTATACAGTTGTAAGTAAAGAGTTTTCCAATAAGCACAATATGATTTTAAAATTAAATAAAATAGAAATGATTTCAAATATAACCACACTTTTTATATTATCTTAAAGTACAATCGATAACATCTATGTTTTGAATAGCACGTCGCTTAAATGTCCAACTCGGCTTTGTGTACACGAGTGAATTCGACGAATCCAATTTTCGAAGACTTTGTGCAATAAATCGGGCTTAATCTCACGAATGTAGCGTTCAATGTTCTATCTCAAAGCATCAAGGGTTTGTGGCCTGTTTGCAACCTTAGATTTTAAACAACCCCACAAAAAGTAATCCTAGGGAGTCAAAACACAGCTTCTTGGTGGCCAGGCAACAGTTGCATTTCTTTCACCAAACTTCTCTTGCAGTATGGCGTCAGTTTCATGAGGAGTGTGATATGTAGCACCTTCTGCTGAAACTACATATCTTCTAAATCAAGCGCATCCAAATTTGGCATTAAAAAAATTTGTCAACATTCGTTGAGATCGTTCACCATCCACTGTAACGGAATCTCCAACCTCATTGTGAAAAAAATGTCGAAGGATACCACTATGCCATAAACCAAACCATACAGTTACCTTTAGGGGACACAAAGGCTTCTTGCGAATCTGTTGTGGATTGTTTTTACACCAAAAACGCCAATTTTGCTTATTTACATGAACACTTAACCAAAAATGAGCTTCATTTGAAAAGATATTTTTTTCGCCCAAATTGTGATCCCGTTTAAATCGTTCTAAACCCCAAGCAGCAAATTTGCGGCGCCGACGATGGTCCAGTGGCTTAAGTTTTTGGGTCAAAACAATCTTATACGGGTGTAAATTTAAATCCTTTTGCAAAATTCGGCAAGTTGTTTTTTTAAGTCCTAACTCTTAAGCGCGAAGAGGAATTGATAAATTTTGATCTTCTGCAACATTCTGAACAGTTTCGGCTTCTTACTGGAGTTTTTACATCGTGAAGAATAAAATTACTTTCAAATTTCTCAACGATGCGACGAATGGCAAGCACAAAAGGGCGATTATTTAGACCAAAGTTTCCGCGAAGTGCGCGAAGAGTGTTTAAAAAAGAACGACCATTTTCCTAAGATTTTTAAACAATAACCAGACGTTCTTGGAGCAAGTATTTAGCCCTAATAAATTGTTAGAGTTTACTAAACACATATGACAACTAGTGACAGGTATAACTTTATTACCATGATTACTCCATCTTTACAAAATCATATCATTCTTATTGGAAAACCCTCTACATTTAATACCCCACATCTTTTATATTTGCAAATTATTAAAATATATATGCTGCTAATACATTCTCTATATAAAATAAATTTATGATTATAAACAGTAATTGGTAAATGCAGTATTTTCTTCCGTTTTTAACGTTTATTCCAGACACACAGGGTAGAGAAACTGTATGCCTAAAATAAATGTCGCTTTAAGAAGTTTTTTTATCCTAAAATAATACAAAACGAAATTTCATGTTTATATGACCGTAATATATTTATTTTATTACATTCTGGACAAATACGAGTCGATAAATCTTAGATATCGTCAAACACGTTTAACGTGATATTTCTATTATAACTAATGTTAACGTTTATTCCAGACACACAGGGTAGAGAAACTGTATGCCTAAAATAAATGTCGTTTTAAGAGGTTTTTTTTATCCTAAAATAATACAAAACGAAATTTTATGTTTATATGACCGTAATATATTTATTTTATTACATTCTGACAAATACGAGTCGATAAATCTTAGATGTCGTCAAACACGTTTAACGTGATATTTCTATTATAACTAATGGAACTTTAAAAATATTTTATTATTACATTTTCAACAATATGAAAAATATTTAGCCTTTAAGATATTCACTAAAAAAGAGCAAATAAAACTAAATATTAGGTTTAGAGAAACACAAATATAGATAAACCCAAACATATGTATTTTTAAATGGTTTTGTTCATTCTTACAAAAACTCTTCCACGTTTCAAACGAAGTAAATAAAATTTATTTATCAATTGATCCTGAAATATCAAAAGTATATTTTTAGGCAAAATATACATTAAAAGTTTGTTTGATGGAAGATAAATATGATTTATAATGGTAGCCTAAGGATTTTTCGGGAGAATGAATATTGATTAAAAAAAATTGAATCCATAATGGCAGACAAAGAAATGGAAAAACCTGGTTGTGTAAGAGGATAAAAAAGATTATTTTCTTTAAAAAGTCGAGAGGTTTGTATATCTAAAAAAGTATACTAAAAACGCTTTATGTAAAAAACTGCTTTTAAAATGATTGTTTTATATTAAAAAATGTTTTTTCGGGGGTTTTCGAGGTCGCTAAACATAATATGATATTGTCAAGAACCTGGGAGTAACGTCGTCTTCTGAAGCTTTACGACAATTCCTTCTAATATCAGGCCAATTTTGTAACTTGAGGATTTTTGAGGTCGCTGAAGACGAATATAATAATAACAAGCACCTGCGGAGTACCCGATGCGCGCTAAGGATGATGAAAACGTGCTCTTCTGAAATTTTATTATATTTTTTCTAATATCAGCCCAATTTCTTTACATGGTGGGTTTATGTGATCGCCGAACACGAATATGACATTGACAAGGGCCTGCGGAGTACCTGGTGCGCGCTAAGAATGGTATACCCGTCGTCATCTGAAGTTTTACGACAATTTCTCCTAATATAAGCTCAATTTTGTTACTCGGAGAAATTTCGAGGTCTGAACAGAAATATAATATTGACAAGGGTCTGCGGAGTACCTGGTGCTCTTATGTGGATGCAAAAAACATGGGTTGACCTACAATTTGGCTCGCAAAAATAATTGTGCCGCCACAGACTGCACAAACTTTGACTTTTATGGTAGAAAAAAAAATAAAAGAGCAGAATGAAAAAGAAAAAGAAAAAAAAAAGAAGTAGAAAAAGCAGGGAAAATGTTTAATAAAATATTAAGCCTTAAACTTTCAAAAAATGGCATTTTTTATACTAAAATATTATAAAAAAAATTTTATAAATAAATACCATAAACAGAAATTGTAAGTTTTAAATTTTAACAAATTACTACAAAATTCCAAAAGACGACATTGATACCAACCTATTCGGACACCGGATACCTCGAAGACCATGATCTGGTACCGGGTACTAGAATACAACGTTTACACGATTCTTAGCGCGCACCGGGTACTCCACAGGCCCTTATCAATGTCATATTTGTATTCAGCGACCATAAAAAAACCCCTGAATAACAAAATTGGGCTGACATTAGGTTGTAAAACTCCAGAAGACGACGTTTACACCATTCTTAACGCGCACTAGGTACTCCGCAGACCCTTGTCAATGTCGTATTCGTATTCAGCGACCATAAAAACACTTCGAGTAAAAAATTGGGCTGATATTTGAAGGATTTAGGGTAAAACTAAAGAAGACGACAATTACGCCATCCTTAGCGCGCACCAGATACTCCGCAGGTCCTTGGCAATGTTATATTCGTATTCAGCGACCTCAAAAACCCCCGAGTAACAAATTCGGGCTCATTTCCATCATTATTTATTTAGTAACATTTTTTTTATAATTGCAAAGTTTAAAAAGCATTTCGAAAATGCATTTTTCTAATGCACAAATGCAGTTTTTAATTTGCCATTAATTTATTGTGTTTACAAAGTTTCTAGACGTTCATAGAAATTGAATGCAAAAAACCGCATTTAAATCCATCTTACTGCACAAAAAATGCCTCGTGCATTACTTGGTTTCCTCGACTATATATTTTCAGGATGACTGCGGTTTATTGACTAAATAGACCTAGAAAGTACAAAAAACTAGCTATGTTGTAACAATATATACTCAGTATGACATCTTAACCAAACAATATTTAATTAAACAATATGGCGGAAAATATCGGCGTACGTGTAAGTCCGTCTGTCTGTTGCCGTAAGGGCCAAGCTTGACTTTGGCTTATATTAAAAAATATGAGTTTTGAAACAATCGTACCTAGTATGCTAGATAAAAGTTTTTGAAAGGATATTTATAGCGTATATAACGATTAGATGGCATACTGATATGTATAATTACCCCAAAATGGTTATTCTTGTTGTTAGGTCTATAAAAACCTTTATAAAAATAAACAGCGCATAGTCAATATTATTAAATAGACCAGAAAAATTACATAAAAAATAAATTGATTTTGCCAGACAACTCGGATGCAGTTTTCGACATTTTACTCAGAAAAGTACCAGGAATTCATTGTACAGGGTGTCCAGTTTTCGTATGTTTTTCTTTACCAGATCCCTTATTATAAAAGATAGAAAGATGCAGTTTGCGGCTTACTGTCCTATTTTTTTTGTGAAATTTTCAATGCTGTAAACAAAATTTTTATAGCCCTCTTAGTTATTAAAATACAGGACGAAATTGAAAATCTGTATTTTTTTACTCGTCCCTGTATTTCGATTCTTTGATAACTTATAGAAAAGGTAAATACGGATTCTAATAGATTTTATTACGTAGAATTCAGTGGCGTACTTAGTTTTTTACCCAGAGCTAGGAATTTTGAGATATTGACCAAACTTAGTTATTTCTTAACGGAACACCATGGATATTATTTTCTTATCTTATTCGCCTCTTTAAGAGCTTCTTAAAAATATATAATTGTCCATAATTATTTTTATGGAAAAGGTAAAAATTTCACATTTTTCGTAAAAATATGGATTTCTACGCAATAGGCCGTAAATATAAAACCACATTAATAATATTTTAAATACTTTTTGTAGTCGGTTGTGGCTAAGTGTTAAAAAAGTAATAAAACCAGTAACATTTATTCATTTTTTATTTCAATGTAATGAGTCACACATATTGTTCAAACTGCTCTCCATTAAGTTCAAGGCACTTTTAACATACTGTTTTGATTATTCGTAAAGCATTCAAAAGAATCATCGGTCGTCCCTGCAGAAGCCTAAATGTCTGGTGGGTAGCTTCCCGAAGTTGATCGATGTTTTGGTACTGATTCTTATAAATATGATTTTCTATATACCCCCACAAAAAGAAATCTAATACAGAAAGGTCAGGTGACCTTGGTGGCCACCTGACAGGTCCATTGGTACCAATCCATTTATTGGGGAAAACGGCGAGTTGTGACTCGGTGCGCCATCTTTCTGGTAATATACATTATTTACATGGGCGAAAGGAACATCTTCTAATATTTCCATCAAGGCATTTTGGATTATACCTAGGTACCTATTTGCTGTTAAAGTCCCTTCGTAAATGAAATATTTAATTTTAGTGTTAAAAATAAAGCATAATACGCTAAATCCAAAGCTACCCTGGCGTTCTCGCAGATAAATTACGTGCTGGTTTTCTTGAGACCAGTATCTCGAATTATTTCGGTTCAGAATTCCTGCGCTGGTAAAATAAGCCTCGTCTGACCATACCACCATCCTTTCAAAATGTCTATGCTCTTGCATCATTTGTACGTACCAGTTGCAGAAATCTATCCTACGTTGTGTGTCACCGGGGTGCAGATGCTGGACGAGTTTATATTTGTAGGGTTTGAATTTATGCTTTTTAAGTATTAATTGGGTTCTTGATTTTTTTACCCCACCTCTTTATACACTTTTCTGCATGACGTGGATGGATTTGCCATAACAGAGGCCACAAATTTATTTCGTCTAGCTTCCTTTGCCTTTGTGTAAGATTAGCCTCTGGTTTGTTGAAAGATCCATACTCGATAAATCTGGCTGTATTTTTGAAAAATCCTTTATCTAGGCTCTGCT
This sequence comes from Listronotus oregonensis, assembly GCA_019359885.1. NCBI lineage: Eukaryota > Metazoa > Arthropoda > Insecta > Coleoptera > Curculionidae > Listronotus > Listronotus oregonensis. The sequence goes on from JAHBCN010002306.1 coordinate 27,551, forward strand.
CTTTCGTGACATTTAGCGAAAATCTACTTTTGAATAGATAACTGGACAGTTTATATATATAGGGCTTTGAATTTATGCTTTTTAAGTATTAATTCTATTAAAATTTTGTCAAAACTTCACCTACGTAATACAGCTCGAGGCTTAATTCGCATCTTCGTTGTTTGGTAAACTACTTGGTTTTTGAAATTCATACTGTATTATCTGGCATTCTGTTTTTTAAAACCTATTTGCTCTACATTTACGAAAATGAAATAGTACAACAGCTTTTAATAAATATGATTCAAATAGTTTTTTTATTTTTAAAATTTCCTATATAAAAGATAAAACAGATAAAACGTTTTTAAGATTTATATTTTTTGTCTTCCGTCATTGCTATCCATGATTAACCAAATGCATTCTTATATGCTGAGCGGTATTACTCATAGCCTACTACAAAAAGTATTCAAAATATTATTAATGTGCTTTTATATTTACGGTCATAGCCTACTGCGTGGAAATCCATATCTTTACGAAAAACGTGAAATTTTTACCTTTTTCATAAAAATAATTATGGACAATTATATATTTTAAGAAGCTTTTAAAGAGGCGAATGAAATAAGAAAATAATATACAGGGTGTTCCATTAAGAAATAACTAGGTTTGGTCAATATCTCAAAATTCATAGCTCTGGGTAAAAAACTAAGTACGTCACTGAATTCTACGTAAAAAAATCTATTAAAATTCGTATTTACCTTTTCTATAAGTTATTAAATAATCGAAATACAGGGACGAGTAAAAAAATACAGATTTTCAATTTCGTCCTGTATATTAGAAACTAAGAGGGCTATGAAAATTTTGCTAACAGCATTGAAAGTTTCACAAAAGAATAGGACAGTAAGCCGCGAACCGGATCTTTTTATCTTTTATAATAAAGGATCTAGTATAGAAAAACATATGAAAACTGGACACCCTGTACATATGATAGGGAGCTGGTCGACCCAAAGTTCATCTCGGGTGCCCATAGTACATCCTCAATATTGCAGAATTCTTTTAAAAATATACAAAGTCAAAACGCTTCTACGGTGTCCAGGAGTGGCTCCACGGGGGTGAATTATGGCCAAAATAACCCCCTAACGATTGGTCGCGAAAATCCTGATCAAAGGTACTTCTTTGGGTTTCTTGGGGGCGCTGATTTACAATCCGCCGTTGAAACAACCCCACGACCGACGGGGGTGGCTCTGCAGGGGTAAATTTTGGCTCAAATTGCGAATCTAGAGGATGCAAGATCTTGAAAAGAAATATTTTTTTAAACACGCTAAGACAATAAGATTTTTTGGCAAAACTTAAGAAACCACGCAAAGATAATTCCACGTGCATGAACTGCGTCCACAGTGCCCCGGTGCAACCTTTTCTTCCGGCTCTTGGTGTCCAATATTGAAAATCTATCGGGGCTCTGCTTTCGATCGGCATCGTGGATTTCTGTTTTCGACCGGTATCGAAGGTTTCTGGTATCAATCAAAATTCTTGAGCAAGTAACTTAACCAAAAAAAATTCTTTAATTGTTTAATTAAAGTGCTTGGGGATATGACCTTCTTTTGCGATAAAATTGTTTAAGCGATTTGCGTGTTTAAAAAAATAGTTCTTCTGGGGATCATACTTCTTCTAGATTTGCAATTTGGCCAAAATTCACCCTCGCAGCAAGTCCTGTCGGTCCTAGGGTTGTTTCAACGACGAATTCCGAATCAGCGCTCTTAAAAACCCCCAAGAAGTACCTTTGTCTCGGATTTTCGCAACCTATCGTTAAGGGGTGATTTTGATCAAAATTCACCCCCGTGGAGCCACTTCTGGGCAACGTAGGGGTGTTTTGAGGCCAGATTTAAAATCAGTGCCCTTAAAAATTTTCGGGAAGTAATTTTTACGTTATTTTACATTATTTTATCGACTTTATATATTTTCGAAAGAATTATGCAATTTCGGATAAAAGAAGAACCTAGGATCTATCTTTTGAAAAAATGGTTGTTTTTATAGAATTTTATAAATTTTAAAGTAATATTTTTTTATTATGAAAAGTTTAAATATTAAGAAGAAAGAAAGTTTGTGCCAGTCTGAATCTTCGGAAATTCCAGTACTGATTTCGTGCAGACTAGGGAAGTGATTATCTGCATATTAAATATACGTCGATTAAAAAGAAATCTAGATAATTAACTACAAAGATTGATTGAAAAACCGCAAAAGGATTTTTTTTAGGCAGCACAGCAGGCTATCTCAATCATCTAATCAAAGATCCATTTTACGTACAATGTAACGATCTGGGACTCACCAAAAACATAAAAGACTTATTTCAGTTACGCCAAACAAGTAAAAATAAATGTATCTTTTGTAAAGAAATAGTTGTCGATCCTTACTGGGTACTGGTTGAACACGTTCAGCTATTCAAGAAAGAACTGTGTTATAAGAGATCTAAAAGTAGCAGAAAAAGCTAGGTGCAACCTCGAAAGCACGATTTTTTAAGATCATTACTAAAAAGTCATCCACCTCAGATAATTCCTTGGCAATTATAGAGAGATCGATACCTTTAATCTGCTACATTTTAACTACTAATTTTGACATTTTATAAGAGATAGAAACGAAAAAAATTAACAGAAAGACCAGAAGAACAATTGGAGCTAATAGTTCTTTGACAATTTCGGCTTGTTTAATAGACTTAGAAATAATTTTGTCTTGATAGTTAAAAAGTATTTGCTGCCATTTAAACAAAGAAGTACTGTTTATTTATTCCCATAAAATACATATTCTTTGTGTACTTTGTACAATTTTTGATTTATTATGATGATGTATATTAAAAATATATAGTAACCGGCGTGTCATATTTCATTGTATTGTATTTATAGCCAACTTTAGCAAGTACAAATTGTTGATGTCAAATGCCAGCCATAATTAATATTCTAACTTTTAATCAATATTTATAATAATCTTTGATTTTTTTTAAACATTTTAAGAATTTATCCTTTGGATTATTAGAAGAACATAAATTTTAAAATATAGTCTACGTGTCGTATCTAAGCTCATTGGAAAAAAGCTTGACGGCTTATACAAAAATTATTATTGATGGAAATACTCCAGCGACGTTTTTGATAAATTTCGTGTCAAGTAATAAACCTTACCATTTGTTTCGTTCCTAAGATGTCAGAAGTGGATCCAATGATTTATTTTTTGATTGATTTGCTTGTGATTTAAATACGGATTAAACTTTGTAGTTTGCCTTTTTATCAATTTAAAATTTATAACCTGTATCATAAAAGAAGTCTGCAAATATATTATATTAAGCATATATAGATTGATTTATGAGGACTTTAAGTCCGTTTTATCGAGAGCGTGAAAATAAAAAAAAATTAGTTTATATCGAAGCAGTACAGATAATGCTTACAGTCTAGTCGAAGAGTGTGTTTCCTGCGAAAAATAGTTAGAAGGCTTCGAAAAATATGAGCAAAAGCTCATTCAACATGGAATGCAAATCTGAGAAAGGCGTTTTGAGGATTTCTTCTGCCAATAAACGTTGCAATTTTTAATAACTTAAAACGAAAAAAAAGCCATTCCGGTTTTTAACAATAACTCAAAAATCATAAAAGATAGCGAAGATTGCAAGAAAGATCCTTAAAAAGGAGGAAGTTTTTGACAAAAATGTCCCTACCTCCGAAGTTCTTTATCTAATATTTATAATTTTAATGTAACTCTAAAAATAAGCGTCCGCGTGGGGTCTTAAATAATAATTAAAAAATAAAAAAAACGATAATGATGTATTAAGAACACTTTTAATAATTTATTTCCGTTTAAAATGTAATCTAACCTTATTGTTTTAACAAGTTTGTTAATTAACAACATTATTTAGAACTTTATTTTTCATTGTACATTAAAAAAAATGTTTAAATAATTGTCGTATAAATTTTTCTCGCCGTAAAGCCCTTTTTCTACACATACCTAAGAAGCTCACGCCATAAAAATTTTAAAATTTTCATGCTTTGTTTATAGTAATTATATAACTTTGACAATATTACTTTGATTTGTAATTTTTTGTAAAAGTTATAGAATTAATAAAAACAAAGGATTAAATTTTTAAAAACTTTTATGGCGTTACCTTGTTAAGTATGTATACACAAAGGGCTTCAGTTCGACATAATTTTTTAGTTGACATTTGTGTAACTTGTTGAAAAACTAACTTTAAGTTAAATTTTTAACTGGAATAAATTCTTTAATGTGTTTTAAAAATACCATAATTTAAAATAGTTATTTTCCTAATAAGTGCGCAAAGTGATACCTTTCCGCACGCCAAAGCAGTTAGACGAACGACGCGAAGCGGAGTTCGGATAAGCTTTAAGTGCGGAAAAGTCACTTTGCGCAAGTATTAGGAACAATACTTTTTCTACTTGCAAATACTTTTTTTACGAGCGTTTTATTAAAGAATATGATTATTAAAAATATACGAATATTTTAGTAAAAATTAAAAATCCAAAGTAAATAATTAAATTTTTATTTTAACTGATTATACAAAAAAAAATATTATTAATTATTATTAACAATTTTAATGTTAAAAGTACAATTAGTTGCATGTTGAAGGTTTATGGCCGATTTCAAATAATTTCTGAGGAACGTCGATGATGGTTCGCTGCTCGATGTTAAGACGACATCTTGTGTTTTAGCTGATTGAACAGCCTCTGTGAAACAGGACATTTCATCTGGCTTCTTGAGAGTTTTTGGCTTGTTGCAGTTTAATTTTTTTTTACTTAACCCCTTTTTATAGCCTGTTGATTCTTCAATGTATCCCTCGGCTACCGTTGTCGATTTCCAACCACCTAACCGCTTTATATCTATGAGTCCTTTTCCGGAATTTGCAAGTAACGTTGCAGAAGATCGCCGCAAACTGTGGCCGGTATATAGCTCTGGATTCGGCAACTTTAAAAATGCTGCTATCTTAGAAGGCATCTTTCCAAATGTATTTATCCCAACGCATTGTTGTGTGCAAATTCCCTTTTTGAAATATAAAATAAACCGTTGATGTGTTGTCGGTTGCCGTAATGCTGTATACTTCCGATATAAGAACAAATACTTTCCGTCGTTGATCTCTTCAGACAGGACGAAAGTACGTGAGGTATAGTTTTTTGCGTCTGGAATCTTCACAACAATTAGGTTGCCTTTGTCCTCGATGTCGGATGTTTTTATTTTTGTGAGTTATATTTCATCAGGTGCTTCATTAATAAATGTAGATATTTCTTCTTTTGAAAAAATCCTTAACTTTTTTCGCAGAAAGCCTACATTTTGTTTCTTAATAAATGCTGCTCACTTATAAAACTTGCCGATATCTACATTTTTCTTGATCTTTAAAACACTTTTCAGCATGGAGTATTTCGAACATAAAGTATTTGGACTAAATTCCTTGCTTAATTTGAAAAAATAGGCTAAAAGTACCTCCTCTTTCAAAGTTCTAACGCCTTTTTCTTCACACCATGTTTCAACTGAATTATACTGTTTCTCGTACTTTTCTTTTGATTTTGCCGGCAGGAGCTCTAAGTTGGCCAAACTTGCGGCTTTTAAAGCATCGTCTGGCAATTCTTCCTCCATTCTCAGAAACTTATTTAAAACTTTTTACCGAATTTTCTGATGCTTCCGTGACATTAGAAAATGTTTGTACTTGGTTGCTGCAGCAACAAGAAAAATTCTTTGATTTTTTATTGTTTAGCATGGTGTCTATGAAATACATGGTGCATGGAAAAATATTAAAATGATAATAAAGAAAATTGATATGAGATATTTACTAAATGCCAAATGTATCTAAAATTCAATAAAGCACAATAAAAGAATATGTAGAAACCTTTTTTTAATATTATTTCATCCAGAAGTTATTAATACATTAAAAAATCAACCATAAATACGGCAAATATGCAAAAAGAAAATGCGTGCGCAAAGAGTTTCCGTGCGCAAAGTTAAATTTTGGGCACTTATTTGCGTGCGCAAAGTAAGTACTTTGCGCACGCAAGTAGAAAAAATATTAATAACATTTAATACCCTAAAAAAAAGTATTTAGTGTGTTGTACTCGGTTTTGACGCCGAATGCGCAACCAAAAATGTCGGGAGTTAAACTTTTCTATAGTAAATTTCCTTCTATTTAAGAATCTTTTTTGCAATTTTTGCAAACTCTTATATGGTTTTTAAGTTATTATTAAAAATCAAAATCGGCCTTTTTTTAGTTTTTTGTTAATAACAATTGCAATTTTTATTGGCAGAAAAAATCCTTAAAACCCCTTTTTCAGAATTGCATTTCGCGTGGAATAAGCTATTGCTCATATTTTTTAAAGTCTTCTAACTATTTTTTGCAGGAAACACACTTCTTGACTAGACTATGTTTGTTGTCTGTTTTACAAAATAAAGGGTAGTCGAAGAGGATCCAACGTCTCAAAAGATGGGTGTGATTTTTGCTTTCGTGACTCGGATTTTGCACTACGAAAAAAGGATGGCCGTTAAGATTTTGTGTTTTGATTTCATTCTTATGATTTTAACTACGTAAAGTGACTAAATTGTCGAGTAAATCATTTTTAGCATTTATTGTTACTGTAAAGTAAATTAAAAGATAACAATGATTCTTAGAGTTCATATTATAAAAATACCTTTGGTGCTAAAATAAAACCTAATATTTAAATAATAATAATACAAATTACAAGTAAATTCCTACAAATAAAATGTAATTTTTTAAAATATAATGAAAGACAGAAATTTTAACAAGAAAATTAAATTAAATGTTTAAACACGGTTCTTTCTTAAGCAGTTATTTTTTTACAGTTATTGATTAAACATGCTGTTTTAAACCTTTTAAATTTGTTTAAACAGTAGGCACTGGTTGTTAGGAAAAACTAAAGTATAACTTTCAATAACTTCTTTGGCACTTTGAGCTATCCAGTATTATTTTATAACTATTTTATACGAAAGCAATTAATTTTTTTTTATAATTTTAATTATCTCATTAAAAAAAAGTAATATTAAAGCCAAAATGTTTAAATTTTCTTGAATATCTCAAGAGGCTCGTGGGCTTGAATTTTCTGTGTAAAGAAGACTGTCTAAATAAAGGGTGCTAAAGTATACCGAAAAGCATAACATGAATAAAATGACGACTTTCTAGAGAAAAGTAATTTAATATTGTTAATTGGCTTGTACCAACTTTGCTAATTTTTTATGATTCTTTTTTAACTGCAGGGTATAAGGGCTAAGAAAGTTTTTTTTTACTAATTGGCTTTCTAAAATATTTTCAAATTTACAATGGTATTTCAATATTAGTTTAAAAAGCAACTAAAGTATTTGTATTACTTTCTTCAACAATTTTTAAAAATAAAACGCGTATGGTTTAAAATGGTTTTTAGATTTTGTTTTCAGTTTAATTTAAAAAAATGCGCATTTTTGAGTAACGCAAACAATTGATCATATCTTTCTCCACAACAGAGTTTTATTTCTACCTGATAATATATGGGCCGAATTAACTAGAAAATACATTTTGTAGTTTTACCGAAAACATGGACAGGGTCAATATTTGAATGATTAAATCAAAAATTGAAAATTTCTATCAATAAATTTATCAGAATTGTTTTTATAAATAAGGGAAATCAAACTATATATTTACAATAAAGTAAAATGTACCTTAGGTTAAATGTAAATAGGTTAAATAGTTACGGGAAAAATGTAGGTGCCTTAGGTAAATAAAAATATTTTGATATTATACTAATATTCTCTTAACAACAAAAACATATTCTTTAAAATGTTTACATAAACTTAGTTCAAATTTCCTAGTTATTTTACCAGGAAGATTACTAAAGAAGCCGTTAATCAGTATTGTTTTATTTCATTTATATTGCCCTTTTATTTTTCTATTAAGTGAGAAGTTTTGATGTACAAAAAAAATCGCATCTTAAAATTTTAACATATCTTTGTGTTTTAAGGTAAAAGATTACGAAATATTTGGTTCCTAATGTCCGTGTGTCTCTCTGTGTCTATCATCCTGTTGGCGGTTAATCTTACAAACGGTTTTACCAAGAAAACTGAAATTTGCACAAAAGTTCGGCTTCTTCTAGCATCTTAAATAAAAGATAACTTTTAAAGCTACATCTCCCAAAAGAATTTACAAAAGAGAGACATAGAGAGAGAGAGCCTATCTAACACAATATGTATATATGTATTTTACGGTGACTGCTTCGTTAAAGTAATTACAAGCTAGAGGATTTTCCAATCGCAGGATATGAGAACATGAGAGTCAAGTATGGCCAGTCTTTATTGATTTCCTAAAAAAAAATTATTTGGGCTTGCACTTATCTATAAACTTTAAGTGTGTTTAACGACTGTCATAAAAAAATGTATAGCCGTGTAGAAGGCAAAACAAATTATTATTATTATTATTTTTTTTTGGTTTACAACTTTACTTTAATACCAATACGAGTTTACTTTAAAAAAAATTGTTTTTATCGACCGGCGTCGATTGTCTGGTTGACTTGACGTTTCGCCAATACGAGCGGTTGGTATCTTCAGAAGTTGCTTCCTGGTTGACAGTATGCGAACTACTGGGCTTTGCGTGGTCGTAGCTCGTATTTATACGTTGGGGAGGCAGTTGATCTTAACCGCTTTCTCTTCTTATTAAAGTTGTTGCTATGCTTATCTATCTTTATGGCTTCTCTGTAGAGTCTGGAGTGGTATGCCGACGTGGTCGCGAGTACTTGGATCTCCTCAAACTTTATTCGATGGTCCGTTGTAAGGGTATGTTCTGCTACGGCGGATTTGTCTGTCTGCCTCAGAGGACGTTGCCTTTATGCTCTTTAATCCTGGTTTTGATCGAGCGTTTTGTAGTTCCTATGTACCCGCTTCCACATGTGCACGGAATGCGATAAATTCCTGAAGACGAAAGTGGATCTCTTTTGTCTTTGGCCGATCGAAGGCATTCTTTGATTTTTCTTGTTGTTTTAAATATTGTTTTTACTTTTTTCTTTTGTAGCAATCGACTAATTCTGCCCGTAAACCCCGAAATAAAGTGCAGAAATGCTTTTGCCACTGGCTGGAGTTGATTTTTCTCGACAGGTCTGGTATTTGTTGGTTTCATTGATCTTTTGATTTCTTGCTCTGAATAACCGTTGGCCCTTAAAGCATTATGAATATGTGTAAGTTCTGCGTTTTGCGCCTCAACAACCAGACAATATAAGCCCATATCTGATTTATTTTCTTTTTATATTATTACCCCTAGTTGAATCCAAAAGAAAGCTAACATTTGGCTTGTAATTTGGGATTTTATGTACCAACACTTAAAATAAATGATATTCAAAATTAGTATTCTTTAAAATTTAGATTTTATTAAGTCACCAGTTGGATTAAAGTATATGCGAAATTTACTGTTTTAGAGTTAATTAAAGTTTACATTAGTTAACATATTAGTAGTAATTGAAAAATGAACTAATGGGTTTACGGCGAAATAATTTTCATTTAAATGATTTAACTCTTTTTTTTTGAAAATACACGTACGTGCCTATAAAGGATCTAACAAAATTATACTGGAAAACGCGTTTTATAATTTTGTATTAAAAACAGAAACTATGTCGAAATTCGGTTATTTACACGACAAAATTGAAAGCATACATACACGTTTTTGTAAGCGGTATTATTTATTGTAACTAAGCCTATTATTCATTATTTTAACTTTTACAACAAAAAGTACGTTTGTGTATGGCTTTAAAGCAAAAGCAAAAATATACTGGTATAATCCAATTTTTTACAATATTTTAGTTTTCCTATTATGGATATGATGTTTTTTTGTTATCTAGAAAGTATAGTCAGTTCGTTTAGTTTCAGTTATTTATAAGAACCGTATAAAATACATTTTTATGGCATTCTACTGGCCTTACTCATGTACAGTTTTTAAGTAATTACTGAAAACTACTCTTATAGGCTAGGACTTAGATATGCGTTACTTATCCAAGCTTAACCGATTTTTTGCGCTTAAAGGTAAGTTAGTTCGGTCAAAAAAAGGCCCATTTTTAAGGTACTAAAAGGCCTAAATTAAAGATCATATTGTTCTAGAATTTCAAAAATAGGGTTATTATAATACAACATATGAAGAATATATTAAAAAAATTTGGTTCAAAAATTAAAGGAATAACGGATTTATAGCAGTTCCCGCTGGTGCTTCGAAAAAAAAAATTGTGGGTACCGCGATTTCCCAGCACTAGGTTATTTAAAATCAAAAAACAAAATGTTTTAACTAGTTAATTTGTTTCTTTCTCAATTGACGCAGAATATTTTTTTTATCAATTATTATCATTTTTTTTGCATTATTTTTAAGTTGAAATATTAATTATTTGACAATAAAATTGACCTATTTGTGATTGTAGGATTGATACTAATTAAAAATAAAACAAAACTCGACGCCACTTGATAGTTAGTTGTATGAAAAATATGTGCACAAATTTTTAAAACCATCACCGACTTTGAAAACTACATGTAGCTAAAAGGTGCGCAAAACTATCCTAAATCCGCCAATTTTGCTTCCTTTAATATTAAAATTTAATACAATATTCTTGAGTTATTATACATTTAAATAAATCATGATAAATAAAAAAATTAAAAAAAAGGTTTTAAACTTCACTCCCTCCCTTTTACAACGGCAGTCAGATATTTGGAACAGTCAACACTAGGTTTGCTTAATAAATTTTGATTACTTAAAATTATTGCGGCTTCTTTGCTTTTTTTTTTGTCTTTTAGTTGGTTTCTTTATAAATAATGATACCTACTTAAAAAGCTTAATTCACATAAACACATTATATCCATTAAGAATCGAATTTCTTTCTGAGCCAAAAAATATCTTCCCCCTTTCTTTCCTGGTCTTTTGTAAAAATACTTCTAAGAGTAGTTTGGGTATTAATGTCGTTTTAATATTATACTTGTTTGTAATTCTGCGGAACTTATGCGAAATTTCTTTAATATAAATTAATTGTCATAAGTGTCTTCTTAAGTCTTGTTGAAGTTGTAGATTTTTGTCTTTTCATGCAAGGCTTTCATTGTAAAGGTTTTGCTCAAGTTTTCCAGCTATAATAGAAAATTTCTTCTTGCAAAAATTCCTAACTGCTACTTAAAGTTACCGCGCGGTTATATAGAGTAAGGAGTATATAGTATTTATATTGATTTATTTATGAAGACAATGGAAGTCTAAAATTTTAGTGTTGGTAAAATGTTTTTGTAAAATGAATCGCTAATATTGACTACGGCATTTGCAAACGGAAGATATTTATACGCATTTGTTACAAGAGAAAATGTAATAGCGGATTTTCTAGATATGCATGCATTCCAAGTGTAATGTAAGTATAAATATTGTATAGGTAATTTTTTAAAATACAATTTTCGGGCAAAAAAAAAGGATTTTATCTATACTTAGGTAACTACAGCTGATAACAGTTACAGGGAAAGACAAAAACAAAATATTTTTCCTTTAATTATTAAAAATTTATTTGGTTGGTAGTTTTTTATTTTATTAACAGTAATTATTTATCGTACCAACAACACTTAAGTTAAACAAGGGCTAAGTTTCTATCCAAAAATGTCAGCCTCCTAAAATACAGAGATCTAAAAATTAAACCAAGGTCTTTTAGGACTTATCTTTATTATTAAATGTTTTTTTTTTACTAATACACATAGTCTATTTCATTGATACGAACAGACCAGATTATTAAGATGCTGTAATTTTCGAATAGGAACTTGGCCCTTATTTTCCGTAAGTATTTTAAATGTAATCTCTTTTTATTTCTAAGTTTATTAAATGGAATGAAAATTCTGCCTGCATTTTTAATTTAAGACAATTTAGACCTCTAAAACTTAAGTTTAATTATATTGCATACTTTTAAAATATACCTTAAATATACAAGTCATTTTTCGGGTTTCTGACCTAGTACTTAGGGCGTACAAAAATATTGCTTCGTTGTTTTCAGAAATTTTCTTAAATTGTTTCCTAAAACCTACTTTAATACCAAATTTTAATTTTCTACTCCCTTGGAAAGTACCCCATAATTTTGATAATTCAATGACTTAGTAAATCAGTTAGTTCGTCCATATGTAGTAAAAGGAGCAATTTTCAAGAACGCATATCTTTGAAACCACTACATATAACTGTCTCAATTTTTTCACATATAATTTGAAAACTTGTGTGAATTTATATACCAAATCGTTTACCTTTATATGGAACGAGATCGATGTGATAATAGGAGGAAATATGGACTGAAACATTTCGTGTAAAATACACACATTTGTGCTGTAGGCTTATTTTGTTTTTATCACAAACCACGGGTAATCTGTTTGTATCTTACAAACAAGTAAGACGACATTTACTATATTATTAATAAACCTTAAAATCCAGATATACAGGGCCCCAAAACTCCCCCCCTTCTTATGTAGCTCATTTATTATTATACAGGGTGTCACAAAAAAGTGTGACGTCACGTTGGTGCATTTTTTAAATGCACACTGTATTTTTTTATATATTTAGGTACCCCTTGTAGTCATCTATCTTCCTCTAAAATTTTGTCAACATCGGTTCAGTAATTTCAGAGAAAAAAAAATAAAAACTGTTTTGCAACATTGAATTTAAAAATGAAAAAAATACCAATAGTGCTTAATTAATAAAATTAAACAAGAAACTTATTAAGTAAAGTAATATTAGTCGCTTAGGTCATGTTTGGTTAATTCGAACTTTACAGGGTGTCCAAAATTTTGTGTCAAACTCTTCAAATCTAAAGCCTTTATTTTTTTCATTTTAAATATGAGCCCCTATATTTTTTAAAAGGGCGTTAGATACAGAATTAAAAAAAAAAAATTTTTTTCCCAATTTTTAAAACCCCCACCCCAAAAATTTCCCAAGACATTAAAAGTTATTCGTTGAAAAATCATTTTGGTATCTATTTTAGGAGCAATAACATTAAATAAAAATGATAGGTGGCTATGAAAAACAATTTATTAAAATTTAAAAATTTATTTAACTAACAAAATATTAGTTTGAAATATTATAAAAATTCAAGTAAAGAAATTTTTATTTATTAATTAAAAAAAATTTTAAATTAAAAAAAAAAAAACTTTAAAATTTTTAAAAAATAAAAAAAATTTTTTTAATTTTTAAACTTTTTTGGCTAACATTTATGTTTTTTTAAAACCCAAATTTTTTAGGTAATAAATAACGTTATTAGGAAACTCTAATGTCAATAAAGTGTTTTGTATAGCCACCTATCACTTTTATTTAATGGTATTACTATTAAAATACATGCAAAAATGAGATTTCAACGAATAATTTTTTTAATGTGGGGGGGGTTTCGATAGGGTTATAATTAGAAAAAATTTTTTTTTTTTAATTCCCCCCAAAAACCCCAAAAAATTTTACAGGGGCTTATATTTAAAATAAGAAAAAAAAAAGGGGCTTTTAAATTTAAAAAAGGGGGTTTTACACTAAATTTTGGATACCCTGTAACCAAACATGACATAAAGGGGGGGATATAACGTTACTTAATAAGTTTCTTGTTTCATTCTATTAATCAAGCACTATTGGTATTTTTTTTTATTTTTAAAAATGGTGCAAAACAATTTTTTTAAAAAAATTTTTTTTTTTTTCCAAAAACAACCGATGTTGACAAAATTTTAGAAAAAGATAGATGACTACAAGAGGTACCTAAATATATCCCCAAAAAAAAAACAGTGTTTCATTTTTAAAAAAAAAAAAAACATTGTGACGTCACACTTTTTTGCGACACCCTGTATAACCAAAATTATTTTTCTGAAATGCACCGTAGGTTAAAGGCAACGTCTGCAAAATATGAAAATTTTATAGTGAATAATAAATGAGCTACATAAGACGGGAGGTGAGCTGCAGGACCCTGTATATTAAATAACTTAAATAGAAAAGCCTTTTTTTTTTTCCCCTTTAAAATTTTTTAAAAAGGGGGGAAAAAAAAACCCCTTTTGTAAATAATAATGGAAAAGTTTTTTTGGGAAAAAATTTTTTGTTAATTATTATACACGTATTGTTTGATAATAAAATAATAATAAGAAATTAAAAAAAGGTTATTTACCTCTGCTAATTTTTATTTAAATTACATAGTTTGGTTAGTTTTACGCTGTAGTTAGTATAACAAAAAATATAATGACTCACAGCTAGATCTATTTAATATTCTTCTACCAAATTTCAGCAAAATCTATTTTTATAAAATATATCCCAATATAGAAGGTGTTTTCTAATTGAATGTCAACATTTAATAGGGCGATTTTTGAGTCCATTTTAAGAAGAAAACTTTATATGAACGTATGGCCTAAATATCTTAACTTTTGAGATATAGGGTGGTAAAATTGACACCCTGTAACCAATTTAAATATTTTAGTGTTTTTTTTATAATGTATTAAGTGGCATTTTTGGTGTATAAATTTTTTTTTTAATTTTTACCAGTGTCGTTCGTATGGAAATCGACCTGCCTATTTTGGCAGACATTGATAAGCCACTGATTTTTCTTAAAATAAAAATTGTTTTTAAAATTTTCAATCTCTTCTGACCAAAGTGGATCACTTGCTTTTTTTCAATCCGATCCCGGTTTTTTCCCCCAAAAAAAAACCCCTTCCCCTAAAAAAAATTTAAAAAATATCACCATGCAGAGAAATATTTGGATTTAATATTTTTTGGTAAATTTTTATTTCTATTTTTATTCTTAATTTTTTTAGTCCAATGCACGGTTTCACCTAAAAAAATTAAATCGAGATATTTATCTGCATAATGATTTTGTTTACCGATATTGTTATGATCATGGAGAAAAACGATTTTTTAACCGAAAAATGTGCATCGGATTAAAAAAAAAAAAGGGACTAACTTTGCTTAAAAATGATTGATGGTTTTAAATATTATTTTTATTTTAAAAAATATCAGTAGCGTACCATCAATGTTTGCCTAAATACGCAGGTCCAATTTGCTCTTGATACATAGAACATGTAGGCCAAATTTCATTAAAATATCAAAAGTGGTATTACAGAAAATAATAACAAATGATCTATTTCTAAAAATTTTAACACACTGTATGTGTATTCGTTCATATAAAGTGTTCTTCTGGAAAATTACCTAAAAATCGCTTCCTTAAATATTGACATTTAATTAGAAAACACCCGGTAGACCGCGCCATTTTCCGGACACCTATGTCCAATATTTACTACAGCACATCCTTTGCAAACCGGAAATATTTATACGCATTTGTTAGGATACAAAATTCAACAGCGGATTTTCTAGATGTGCATGCAGCCCATGGCACTTTGTGAGATTTATTGCCGGTACGTTGGGTATAAATCACAGATGATAGCAGTGTTAGCCGATGTTTTTATTAAAATAAGGTGAAGGATAGAAACGGAGTATTTAATAATAACTTGAGGAAGAAGTTCTGTAAGTTTTCCTTCAATTACACAAGAAAGTAACACTTTTCATATTGGAGTTTTTTTTTAAATATTTTAAAAATGTTTAAATAAAAAATATTTTAACCTAATTAAAACCATGCAAGCATTATAGCCTAGGAGAAATCGGCACGTCGGTACCGAAAACTATTCCACCTTAATTTTTTTATACGATCCTGTTTAAATTGCCCTACTGATGATATTAACGCATGTTGCCATGGGGCAGCCTAGTGCCATATTGTTTAAACCGAAATTGTTTAAACACTTAAAAGGAATGGTTATTTTTTAACCGCACAATTTTTTTTTTTAATCTTTATTGAACTACAAATAAATAAGGTGCCATGACTTTTTACGATAAAATTAATATTTTTGAAGATATGAATTTTTAAAAGTTAGATTATTCAAATCTTAAATTTGGGAACTTTCGACCCATGAAAAATATATATTAAAAAAAAAAAATAAAAAAAAATATTTTTTTTTCTTTATACAATAGTTAACAATATTCCTAATTGAGATTTAAAAAATATATTTATATAGGTTTTTTAATTGTTTGTTACGCGCGCTTACAAGTAAAATAAAGCCGCAATAACTTTTGTAAAACCGATTTCAGGAAAAAAAAAGTTATCCATTTTTTTTAATAATTTAATTATCAATAACATTGCTTGTTTTTAACAGATTTTTAAAAAGTTACTAATTTTTAAGATAAAAAGTAAATAATGACTCGGACACAGCGTATGAGTCAAGGAGACGGCGATACTTAAAGGTAAGGGACGCATACTTGTGACAAATAAACATAAACAATCAAAAAACTTTATTAACTATTGTTTAAAAAAAAAAAAAATAAATAAATATATATATATATATATATATATATATATATATATATATATATATATATATATATATATATATATATATATATATATATATAAAAAATATATATATAAAAATAGTTTTAATTATGAAACAGGTCCTTTGCAGGAGCTTAATATTTTTTTTTATTTTTTTTTATCGTATTAAAAAAATACCAAAACAATTATATTGAAGATGTTTAACATTTTAAAACAAATATTAATTAAGAAATAACTAATTGTCAATCAGCAGTATTTTAATTACATTTTTTAAAATATTGTTTTAGCTCTAATAAAACCAGCATAATTAAAATTTTTAATCACCAAAACAAAACCCAAAAAAAAAAAAAAAAAAATATATTATATATATATATATATATATATATATATATATATTTTAAAAAATATATAAAAAATATATATATATATATATATATATATATATATATATATATATATATATATATATATATATATATATATATATATATATATATATATATATATATATATATATATATATATATATATATTATTTTTAAATTTTTTTTTTTTTTTTTTTAATATATATTTTTCATGGGTCAAAAGTACCCAAATTAGAATTTTTCGAACTTTTAAAATCGTCATAAAACCTTTTTAATTTGTATTTTATTAAAGAATCTGAAAATATTTTTGGTTAAAAAAAAAATTTCTGCAATTTTTAAACAATTTCGGTTTAAACAATAGGGCACTAGGTGGCGCCATGGCAACATGCATTTATATCATCAATAGGGCAATTTAAAGAAGATCGTGTAAAATAATTGAGGTGGAATAGTTTTCGGTACTCATGCCCCGATTCCTCCTAGACTATTACGTAAAATCTTTTGCAAAATATTTGTTGAGTAATCGTTAAATAGAACCGCTTCGGTTCTGTTGCCAGGTTGTAGAATCTACGCCCACAAAGAATCGATAAACTCTTACGAATTGGCAAGGAAACTTAAAAATACAAAAAAAAATTTTAAAATTATATTTAGCACCGTTTTTAAAATGAAATAAATTTAAAATATTCTCTTACACCTAAATTTAAATAATATTTTTATTAAAACAATTTTTTTATTGTTTATTTGAAAATTTATGACGATGTCATAAATGACAAATTAATTTGTTGATAAGGTTAGATTTATTAATTAAAATTAACTTAGCAATAAACATAACTGATCTTGTATTATTTAAATTAACGGACATTGAGGCCACACAATCGACTTTATTTTATAGCAAAAATGCCTGTTCTCTTACTACAGGTTTTTTAAACAAGTTTTAATTGCTAATATACTAGTAAAATTTTATTTTATTTTGTAATTTTTAAATGATTTGTACCACCTTTTTATTAGCAATTAGATTCACAAACTTTTCTTAGGTAACAACAATGCAACGTAACTTGCTAACGGTTTACTTGTTTCTGTCCATTACTGAATGCTTTGAAAGTCGACGATACACTGGCTCTTGCAAGGTCTCCCATTGCCTTTTACGGTAATGTGGAAAAAAATTGAAAAGTCAGAAATTAGCTGAAAAAATTATTTTAATACAAGATGAAAAAAAGTGCAGAATGGATGAATTCAGCGCCCTCGTGAAAATATAGAAAGACTAAGGTAATTTATTTAAATAAATTATTAACCTAAAATAGATAATTCTAAATTCCTACATTTTTATAAACTAAACAAATACTTTTAAAGTCCATAACATTGCCTCCCCCAAAGTTTTGATCGTCTCGACAAATATCTTTTGGTCTTGATAGCGGCACAGCCGTTTTACTTGTACTACTTTCATCTTCGCATGTGGGGTCTTCTTAATTTGATATACCAGATCATTAGGCCGGGTCACTATTCTATATGGTCCCTCCTATGACCTTTGGATTTTTGATGAACGCCCTTTGGTACTTTTTGGATTGTATAACTAAACTTTTTCACCAATCATGAATCCCTGATGACTAGCTTTCAAGTCATAGCGGGACTTCATACTGTCACTCTTTTTGTAGTTATGTATTTCTTGTAGCTGTTTACTGATCTGGCTTAAATAATCTTCTGCTGGTCTTTCATTGGTAGAAGGTCGTCCAGTAAGTAAGTTAAATAGAAGGCATAATTCCGCTTTAAAAATTACTTTTGCAGGTGACGTTTCAGCTGATTCGTAAACTGCGGACCGATAAGCTAGTAAAAACAGCTGTAAACTGTAAACCAGTTGTCCCATTTTATTTGTTTGTCATTTACTTTAATTTTTAGGTAATTATCAAAAGTTCTGTTAAATCTCGACCATGCCATATGACTGGGGATGAAAAGATGTGGTTCTGGTTTTATGGATTTTCAGAAGGTTACAAAAGGTTCTCGATAGAATTGATCAGTATGTATTTCTCTTAATACCCTCTATTGACATCCATTGTTGATATGGTACATCGGCAATAGTGGTACCTTCTTGGTTTGATTTTGCGTAGACTTCCGGTCATTTGCTAAAGTAATCCATCGCTACCATGATATAGCGATTCCCATATTTACTTACTGCAAATAGTCCTGCTATGACTGTGGTAATTATTTCAAAAGGTGCTTCTACATTGTACTGCTTCATCTCGCCATGGCTTGGTGTCTTAGGTCCCTTGCTGAAGGCGCAGTCCTTACAAATTCTGCACCACTCTTTTACATCGCATTGCCGAAAATTTTTCCAAAAAACCCAAAGCAAAACCCTTTCTTTTTTATAAGCATTTTTCCAAAAGAAAGGTGGCTTTTTTTTTTATTTAAACTCCAAATATGGACCCAACCTTTCCCTTTTTTTAAACTTCCGTTTTCAAGGTTGGGGCCATTTACTTCTGCAATCTTTTTGGTTGGCAGTAGAACCTTTCTCCATTATTTTCAAGAGACTTCATTTCTCCAAAATGGCCACCACCTATACCGTTGTGCAAGGCTTTTCCAGATTTTTTTTAATAAGCCATATTTCATTACCAAAGAGTCATATATGGCCCAGTTCACTTTAAGGTAGTTTTTTGGTCATATACGAAAATTTTAATATACTTAACTTTATTTTTAACTTGTAAATTTTATTATAATGAAATTGTGTTACCAACAGAAATCTTATCAAAACTAACATAGAAAATTGCTGCTTTGTCAAACCATTTTAATGTTATGCTTTTATGGTCTAAAATATTATTTTGAATTAACGTTATAGTTGGGCACTTTTCAAGGAAAAGTATTAATGTAAAGATTTGTAAAAAAATATATCACAATGCATGTATACCTACATTCTGATGCGAGTTTTATAATTATGTTTTTTAAACTGAGAACAACGTAAAAATCCGTTTTTTTTTCTATCAATCAAATATCCATTTATTTTGCTAGCTCTTATAAATAAATATCACCCTTAATTAATTTTAGCAACCTTAAGAATAAATGTACGCATACCAAAACCTCACAATGACTTTTATATTTTTTGCATATTTTGTCTGGCCACTTTAAATCACGAGTTCATTATTTTGGAAGAAAATACATGCATCATTCAAGAGTCAAATTTACATATTACAAGTTCGGCATAGTAATCCGAATAAAAAACATTGTATAAAAATGTCTTTTGTGTTTTCGTAGAATATAAATTTGTATCCAAGAATTTCTTTATATTATTTTTTGTGACAACTGAATGTACCTATTTAAAATCTTAGTAAATACGGTAATTTTTTATTTATTAAGCCTAAACGACTGGCAAAACTACAAAATTGGTTTGTTGGGAGACTTGACTGGCTAATTTAACTTGACAAAGTCACACGCGTGTAATATATAAAGTTAGATATGATTTGTAGTTGTTATATACAAGATTTGCCTGTTATGGGCAAATGCGAAAATCAGTAATGTGCTGGGCTTAACATCAGAATTTAATTGAGGCTGTAAATCTTACCAAGTAAAATATTTATTTGGTTAGTTATGTGGTTCACTTTAGAGAACCTTTTAGTATTGGGTCCATTTCTCGTTCAGCGTAAAACTCCAAATTTACTGGTTAAAGAGGCGCAGACTCAACGCTGGTAGTAAAAAAGTCTTGTCTGAATAACTAAAATAGCAAAGATCTCTATTAACCAAAAATATTTACATTAAAAGTTACAATTAGGTATAACTAAATTGCTTAAGATATCAGTATCGGTAGCAATAATGATATTGGTGTCAGTTACAATGACGGGAACAGTAACAAGTACTGCGTTGGTAGCAATAAAAGAAACGGTAACAGGAACAGCGGATTAACAATAACGTATAGGTAACAGTGATGATACAATACCATAAAAAATATCTATGGAAGTAAAGCTGACGGTAAAATAAACGGTATCGGTAGTAGTAACGGAACGGTATCGGTAGCAGTAACGGTAAAGATATCGGTGCAGATGGCAATAAGGGTAACGATAATAGAATTACATCAAGAACTTCATTACTACGAAAGGTGAGACGAAAACTCGTTTTTTGCTGCTCAGCTCCTGCGCGTTTTACTTTATCTGCAGGACACTGATTGGGGTTATATTCTCACCAGTGGGACCAGTACCTTATGGAGAGCGAAGACATATTTCCGACCTTTTAGTAGCTGGGTAACTTCTACACAGGCTAAATCGAGAAAAGTGCATGATTACATTAGATTTGGTGTATAACATTAAAAAAGTCAGAGAAATATAACTTTCTTTTACATTTAAAAAACTTATTAGTATTTTAAGTTTTTGCCTCTACTAACTCAACCTGAGCCACAAGATACAGGGAGATCTTTATTAAATTTCCTCTGTGAATTCTAAAACATGCAAACTTATATAGTCAAGCGATGCAATCTACAATGTGTTTATATTTAATGTTAAAAGGGCGCCAGTACAAGTAATGCAGGATATTAAATTACAGATTATATCTAAGGTCTTGCACTACTTTGGCTTGACTTTCTCGAGTTAATCTGAAATCAAACAAAATTTGATTTTTTAAGATTCATAATTATATTCAATTAGACTTACTACTTACCTTAAGCGCTATTTTAAAACTGATCTGACAAATGCCTAAACTTATGATCCTTACTTTAACATACATTTAAAAGTATTACATCACTTTACACAACAATGACAGGCTGCTCACCAAATTTCAAAAATAACTACTTTGAAATCCCTTAGCTAAAAATATTAAGTTAGGCAGCAGGACACTCTAGCCAAAACCATAATATGCTGATGACTGACACTAGTTAACAAAACTACATCCAAATAAGATCAAGGATTTTTAACAAAACTAATTAAGACAAGAAAAACTCTTTCAGGTAAAAAACAGTCAAAGGAAAACCGTCTAAGGAAAAAAACCAGAAGTGCTGTAGCAAAAGAAAGATCTGTGTTAAGATATACCCAAGATGGCGTTTTTCGAATTTGTTTATTCATTTAACAATTACATTATAAATTATTAATAAATTAAAAAAAAACGTTTAAACAAATTCAAACATTTAGTTAATTTAGAAACAAATATAATAATTACCTGCGATGAATGACTTTTCTTGTACCAAAAGAACAGATACACTTTTAACTTTAAGTCTAGCAAAGTAGTTCGTCTTGAGCTTTAAAGCTGAAATAAGGTTTATTAATCCTCTGTTACTGCAAGAAAAGAAACATAATACAGAAGGGACAATATTTTTGAAGGCGGCAATATTAATTTGCAAGAATAAATAAATTTATTATTTCCTTACAAATATCTTACACTGGGTCAGTGTCGGCGAACTTGTATTTTTTTGTAGTTATGAGTTAAACATGTTTTTTAAATTTTTACTTATTGAAATAAAATGACTCAAAGTAGTTTATCCTGGACTTTAAAGCTATAATGAAGAAATAACTAGTGTTCTAAGGCTTATTTATTCTTATTTATTCTCTGCCACCGAACAAATCAAAATATATTTATTACAAAAGTCACTATATTATACATATTTTAAAACATAATTTTGTTAATTTTAAAGTACTAAACCATCAAAGCTTTTAAAAATAGTTTACTGTGTGTACCCTTAATTTACACTTTCAATAGAAAGCCTGGAAGCAACATAAAATCTTTATTATAAGTTGGTACTAATTAAAAAAAAGGTTTTTATTATTTAAAACATATTTTATTTGGGTACATTCAACAGCAAATATTATTTCTTATTTAATTATTTGTTTCAAGAGATATTTTTATTTGGTATTTGTATTAACGATATGAGTTTTTTACCCTTATTTGCTGTATGCAAATTTTAGAATTTTCTTAAAAAATATTTTTGTTTAAAAATGTAAGTGCCTTGCTGAAATTATATTTTAAGCAAGAAAATTTCTTTTATATTTACGTACTTACGCTTTAAAATTAAAAGCAATTTTTATACATTACTGTACCAAAAAATACCGCTTTATTTGTATACATTAATTTCTCTATCATCCCTAAAATGTATACGTTTTTGTTTACGTTTTTTAAAAATTTTATTATTTTTAAAGCTTCTAAAAATGTTTATTTTCCTAAAGTAAAAGCAAACGTAAAATTTGATTTTTCTTAATTTGTATTGAATAACTAAGGGATATGGTCTTTTTTTATTTTTGGGTATATTTCCTATAATTTCCATTAAATAATCATTATTTTTAGCTATTTGTTTAATAACCTGTTATTAGTTTGAACATGTTTTTTGTTTAAAGGAGTGTTAATTACTCTATGGCGTGCAACAAGTTAATGTGAATGTAAGTGTAAAGTTGAATTTATTATTATTGTGCCAGTGTAAGAGAACTTGGGATATATTGAAAATGTTACATTATTTTTATCTTTGGTAACTTTTGGAATAAGGAAATTTATTAATTTATTTATTTTAAATTTCAGTAAAACAAAAATGTATTTTATTATTTATATATACCTGTAAATTACAAATGAAGTTTGCCTACTTGTAAATACTACTATAAGTAGTTAGCAAACAATTGATGCGTCTTTAACTTGTTTTCAATATTTTTATACATAATTTTAATTTTTCAGATTTATTGAAACTGCCCATAGTAAAAACTTGTCCACGAAATTAAACGGATAAAAAAAAAAAACAAATAATAAATCAATAAAAAAAATGACCTGTAATTTATGGGTTTATATTTTGTAAAATAAATATATTTTTTTAAAGTTTATATATAAATAGAATTTCGAGCCATTGTCCTTCGACCAAGTCTGTAATTCCTTAGGTTATTTATGGTTCAATTCCTTATATTTTTTTTGATATTTATTTACTTTTATTGAATATTTATTAGTGTAATGTTTTACAAATTATTTAGAATCATTGTTCAGATACAAAAATTTATTTTTGAAGTAACACTAATAAGGTAGAATTGTTATATACAATTTGTGGGTATTATAAAAGCTTATATTTATGTTTTTTGTAGGTTAATTATACATGGCCCTGTAAACATAAAAAAGTATTTTTTTTAATTTTCACAATGTCTGATTTTGTTGAGCTATTAATTTACATTTCATTTTGTTTGCTAAATAAATAATCGGTCGCAAAAACGTTAAAAATGTTACCAAGGGCCTTTATGTTGTAACAAAAATGTATCACAAAGTGCCTACATAAGGATACTGTTTAAATTTCAAAAGGTTTGGTAAACAGTATTTTAAAAGATCTGTTGCACCCTAGACGCGTAAAAAACGCTTAATTCAAAAAGCGTTGCGTTAACCTTGGTAAAACAACTATGTTGTCATAAAACGCATCTTTATGGTAAACTTGGATCTTTTCTAAGACCCATAAACAACCGATCCGTCGAGTAAATATCGTGTAGAAGTTGAACCAAGATCAAAAAAGCCGCTTCAAAGTCACTTAAAATTAATATCATGTTGACTGATTTTTTTTATTATCGTGGCATAGTGCGATAAATTTTTTAGAATCAACCAGGTTGTTGACATAAAATATATATAAGTGTTATGAGTCTCCTACCTAATTCTATTTGCTGTCAAAAGTTGGTTTTTTAGTTAGACATTTTTTTGTTTACCATAATAGTACACCGGCTTTCACAGTATTAGTACAAGTGAATTCCAATATTTTCTAAACTCAACAAACCTTGTGTGGCAATCTTTTTCATTTGATCGAAATAATAAAGGTCAAATCGAAGACAGCAAAGGTCATCCCGGAAAAAACTTTTCGGACTTTTTTGAGACTTTTAAGAACTGTGGTCTAAGTGCATATTATCAAGTGAGGATAACTTGAAAGCGGCAACACCAATTTGCCAAAAAAAAATTTAATTTAAAAAAACTTCTTACACTGGGTTATTGTCGACAAACTTGTAAATTATTTTTGTTTTGCTTTATAAGTTAAGTATATTTTTTAAACGTTTAGTTATTAAAATAAATTGATTTTTTAATAGGTTATAAAACTAGGGTTATTACTGTTTTATCACCTAAATCCGACAGCTAAATTGTAAAGGGCTAATTTGGATTGTTTAAGCTATTACAGAATATGCGTATTTTTTTAAACAGTAAATTTTTTATTCTAAAAAATATGTAACAATATTTGCTTATAAAATAGCTCTGTTAGCGCAAAGCCGATTTTGTTAAGTAATAATATAACTCATGTCCAGAAAGTGACATAGGGAAAATATTTTTAATAATTTAAAACAAATTGTTAGTTATTGCCATGCATTTTATCCTGAAAACTTATAAAATACCTTTTATAATACATTCTTGTTTGTTTAATTCTCCTTTTATTTTTTGAATATATAGGGAATAATATAATTGTACTTATTATTTTTAAAAGGCTTCTAGCTTGTTTTTGGTTGTTATCAAAGAAAAAGAAGCCCTTCTAGCCATGTAACATTATTCGATGCTAAATACTACCTTTTAGGCTTAGTTGGAATTGTGAGAAGCAACTCGAATAGATAGAAAACAAAAAGGTCTAAGTACCAATATAGTTGCAGATACAACCCAAAATCAAACTGTACTACTAAATATTAAAATAAGTAATCGTACCAACTGTATTATAAATATTTACTTTAAATAAAATATTAAATAAGGATATATGTATATAATTTTTGACATTTTATTATAGCTCACAGGGCCATAGTAGTACTCGGGGAATATAAAAAGACGTTTGAGTCAGAAAAAAATTTCTTATAATTGTCATATTACAATGTCATCGAGCATAAATAATAATTTTAAATATACAGTTTATAGAGGGTGAAATGTGAAAAATTTTCCGGATATGAAAAAAAAAACGTAAAAAGAATACTTATATTAATAGAAACATTTTTCGTATAGGTCTTCTTCTCGAAGAAATTGGCTCACAAAGAGCTTTAATAGAATTAAGCTTTTTTGACATAATTTTTAAACCACTAAATGCATTTTTATTTTCGTTAAATAAAATGTAATACCAAGTAAGACTTTTTAAATTACTTCTTTAAAGGAACTGTTGTTAATTACTTACAGCTGCCGGAACGGACTAGCTGTGACACTCATGGCACACTTTTTTACGCTTGGTATTGATAAAAATTTTGGACAACGTTTTTTATAAACTTTTAACTATTGGCTAAAAATTAACAACATTTATGTCGCTTATTCTTACCGATTTCGAAAAAACTAAAAGTTTAACTTTGTATTAAATCTATTATGTTGGTGCTAGGCAAAAAATCCTTTTTTCCATATTTAACCCGCTTAGGGAACCAATAGTGTTAATAAGGTGACGTTTTTTCAAAAACGCTTATGATTAGTGGCATGTATAAAGAAAACCTAATTTTAAGTAAATAGTTACAGGGTCATAAAAAACGTTTTAGTTCTTAGTCCTCCCCTGCAGCTGTGAGTAATTCACAATAATTTCTTTAATAATTATTTGAAGAGACTTACTTGGTATTACGTCTTATTTAAATAAAATATCAATATGTGGTTTAATGAATATGTCTGAAAAACTTAATTCATTGGAGATTTTTAGGAGACTATCGGCCGAGTGATAAACGCTTTGTTAAACTTAGCAATGGACTTGGCAATGGGTTAAATTTAACAAAGAGGTAAAAATGAACACTCTTGGCAACAGGGTATAACTTAAACGTTAACTATTTGTCAAAAAATAATTTAGTTTGGGATTTTGCATCCAAATTCCCATAAACATATTAAAAAAAAACTTTAAAAAATAATTACCTTGCACCGAATATGAAAAAAGTTGGTTCGACAATTCAACAAAGCAAGTTTATATATTTTCTTTAAAAACAAGCAGCACAATAGATGGATTGAATCACCAAAACTGCAGAATTTCTTTAAATTTGGGTTTTTTTACAGGTTCTCTAATATAATTCATGGCTACTACATTTTATTGATACAAGCCGGTAATTAACCTCTTTTATAAGCATAAGTTAATGCTGTTTAAAGCTATAACATACGGTACTTAAAAAATACCGTTAGAGACCCGATGTGGTATTGGTCCTATGCGCCGCAAGGCCCTTGTCGAAGTCCAGGTTAAACGGACTCTAGGGTGTAAAACTTATTCTAAGAATTTTTGCATCGCAATAAAAAGATGTTCTTGGTTTTAGAAACAGCGCATATACATCTAATAATTTTTACACGCACGCTAGATGAGATAGGGTTTGGAGTAGCTCAAGAGCGTTTTGTACGATTTCACATTTTTATTGCCCTTTTATTCTTAAAGTTTTTAGAGTACACCCAGCTCTGAGGCACGAAAAAATTTTCGTCGCTAGAAATAAGCTATACTTAGATTATCTATAGCAACCTTCGATATATACTACTAGAGGCAGCCCTGCAACTTGGTCGTGCGAACAATCCACGTGAAAAAAAATAATAAGAATAAGAGTGCAACATTTTCCCCTCGCTCTACGTGCTGAGTAGTGGGCGTGCGGGGCATATACTATTCTCCGCCGACTAATCAGCACGAAAACCAACAGAGAAAAGTTGTACTTTTATTGGTCTTTTTCTCTTACGCACACTGTAAGACTTGATCGGTCCTGTATCTTGGCAAAATAATAATATTTAGTAATGCAAGCTGCAAACGTAAGCTTTAAGTAAGTGTAATCTTTTCTGCATCGCAAAAACATGCAAAATGTAAATTCAATGATTTAGGCGCTAATTGTCCTATTGTTTTCAGCTTGCATTACTAATTATTATAATTTTGCCAAAATACATGTCCGATCAAGTTTCACAGTGTGCGTAAGAGAAAAAGACTCTCTTGGTTTTCGTGCTGATTAGTCGGCGCAGAATAGTATATGCCCCGTCCGCCCACTACTTAGCACGTAAAGTGAGAGAAAAATGTTGTACTCTTATTCTTTTTTTCTCAAGTGTAATGTTCGCACAACCAAGTTGCAGGGCTGCCTCTAGTAGTATATTATGTAGAAGGTTACGATAGATAATCTAAGTAGCTTATTTCTAGCGACAAAAATTTTTCCGCGCCTCAGAGCTGGGTGTGCTCTAAAAAGTTTAACAATAAAAGGGCAATTATTATGTGAAATCGTAAAAAAACGCTCTTGAGCTACTCCAAACCCTATCTTATCTAGCGTAAGTGTAAAAATTATTATATATATGCGCTGTTTCTAAAACCAAGATCCGATGCAAAATTCTTAAATCAAGTTTTACACCCTAGAGTGCGTTTAACTTGGATTTCGACAAAGGCCTTATAAGGAATCGGACCATATACCGCAAGTTATAGCTTTAAACAGTATTAGCTTATGAAAGACACATGACATGAAATTATTTGATTTTTTTTTGTTTTAAAGAGGATAGATGGATCTTATTGTTAAAGAAAAATTTTATAAATTAGGTTCTGGTTATTTATTAGGATGTTAGAAGTGTGACAAAGGTGTAGATGTAGTAGTAAGAAGAATGTTTAAAAGTTTAATAATAAAAAGTTTTGCTTGTTCTTTTTAAATGGTAAAAACGTTAGGTTTCATTAAAAGTAAAAAATATAGCTGTGTCCATTTCATTAATTAAAGAGCAGTGTGTAATAAAATTATTGTAAATAAATTGTTTTTATTAAATTTAAACATAAATTTTCTAGAAAATCAAGCAAATACTTTGTCTCTAGATAAATTTACCCACGGAAAAGTACCAATAAAATTTATGGGCATAATTATATTAAGAATCAAAAAAAACCCAAAAATTAGAAGAAGTTTTGAGATTGG
Source organism: Listronotus oregonensis (assembly GCA_019359885.1). NCBI lineage: Eukaryota > Metazoa > Arthropoda > Insecta > Coleoptera > Curculionidae > Listronotus > Listronotus oregonensis. The sequence goes on from JAHBCN010002306.1 coordinate 55,964, forward strand.
TTATTCAGCTATCTTTTTTTTTTTTTTTTTTTGAAAAAAAGATATAACTTTATTTTGTTGTTGAATAAATTTTTTATTCATATTCCCCCCAAAGTGCAAGGAAATTTAAATTTTTTAAAATTTTTTTTAGGTTAATTTTTTTTAAAAAAAAAATTTCCCCGAACTAAACTATTTCTTGTTATCTGTTACTATAAAATTTTTTAAAAAGTGTTGCTTTTCCCAATTTTTTTTTTTTTTCACTCTTTTTAAATTTAACAATTGTTAAGTCTATTGCTAACTTTAACAAAGCGATCACCACTCGGCCGTATATCTCCAAAAAGAAGGCCTATACGAAAAAAGTTTTTATGAACTTTCATGTATTTTTTATATAAAGGGAAGGTTTTTTACATTTTCCCGGACACCCTGTATATTTAATAAGTAATTAAAAATAAATTTTTTTAAGGTTGACAGACAATTTTATATATCCTTTTTTAGACAAAATACAAATAATTTTGTGTTAGTGTTTTACAATTTCAACATTACCTTACTTAAGATACTTAAGCTCACACTAAGATTCCACAAATAGTTAATCTTCAAACCCGCAAACCATTTATGTTTAAATTTGCACAGGTGCCTGGTAAAGTAGACGACGCTTTAATAATAAATATTACCACACCACACGATGTAACCCCAAAAAGTAAAGGGGGATTTTGTTTCAGCTTAGACTGGAAATGGGGGAAAAAAGGGGCAAATACTAGTTAGGTAATATCTAATTATAGTAAAATAATTGAAGTGTAAATATTTGTATTCATATCAACTACTGTTATGGACTATATAATATTCCTAATTTTCCATTTTCAAGTGGTGATTTTCTAAATGTGCTTGTTTTTTTTTTTTTAAAAAGAATATAAAAATTTCCCTTTTTTTAAAATTTTTTTTAAGAAAATTTTAAAACCCCCAAAGGGGGGGGGGGAAAATTAGTCAAAAAAAAAAAAAAATTTTGGGTTTAAAAAGGGGGGACAACCTTAAGAAAATATTAAAAAAAATTGTTTCAAATTTTTTTTTATTTAATAAATGCTCTAGCAAAACGACAGGATAATATTAAAAACGGTTAAATCAATTTTATATATTAATACCGTAATTTATTTATGACTTTGATTTTATAAAATACATAAAACTTCTTCTTTTGCTTTATATCCACTTAAAGTATTAAAAAAATATATTTTATTGGGCAAGTCAAATATACTTTAACACTGAAAGATTTTAGAATATCCCTTGGTTCCATTTTGACCAAAATTATTATTGTTGTTTTAGTAATGGCCGTATATATAAATGCACTTAAAAAAAGTTCTCAAATTTATAGTTTTTTTTTCAAAAAAAAAAACTAAACCCCGGGGTTTTTTTTGAAAAACCCCCAAAATTTTAATTTAAATTTCTGTTTTTAAAGGCTTTTTTTTTTTTCCCCCAATTTTTTCCTGTATAAAAATTTTTTTATAAAAAGTAATATTTCGAAAAAATTATTTGTTTTTTAAAAATTTTTTAAAAAACCCCCCTTTAATATTCAAATTATGGCTCTGTTTTTCATAAATTATTTTACTAAACTAGGTTTAATTTTATTAAATAAGAAAATTTAAAAAATTTTTTTAAATTTTGGGGGGGGCGGGGTTTTTTAAAAAATTTTCCCGATCTTGTTCTCCTTTCCCTTTTTTAAAAAAAGTATATTCCCCCAAAGGGGTTTACATTGACAAAAAATTTCTCACAATTTTGCAGGCCACAACGCTCATTTATTTGCGTCGTGTGCAATTCTTAATGGTATGACTTCCACATACTTAAAAAAAATTATTTGTTATTGTATGATACCCATTTTTTAGTCTCAGAAAAAAAAAGTAAGTTTAGCCAATAGCATATTTTGGTTTATTCTTGTACTCGTGGTAGCAGGTCTCAGAAGAACTAGCTGTACTTAAAAAAAAAGGGGGAAAAACCTTTTAAAAAAAGGGTTTCAAAAAACCCCAAAAGATTAACAATTTTTTTAAAATTTTTTTAAAAATTAAAAAACTTTAATAATTTTTTCCCCCAAAAAAAATTAGGCTTAAATTGACACAGGTGTTTTTTAAAAAACCAACGCCTTTTAAAAAAAAGATAAATATTTATACCTTTTTTTGATGTAACCTTTCCCCCCCTGAAAATGGAATATCTTGTATATCGCTTGCTGTCTCATATTGTAGACTAAAATTTAAATAGCTATTACCAGGCAAAGTAGTAAAAAATTATTAAAGTCTATATTTTTTTTACATTTAAAAAGGGCACTAAATACCCAGTGACAATTTATTACATGGCAAGTGTTTATTTAGAATAAAATACATACTTAAATTTAAAAAGATATGACAATAAAATAACAAAAATCCAAAACAAGAAGATGTGTTTTGAAATTCAATGTTAGTAAAGTTTTTCTTTATTGATAATGTTCTCTTATTTCACTTAACCTTTAATATTTAAACAAGGTTTTTTAAGCTTAAATGTATATTAAATGTTAAGTTATATTTTTTATTGATTTAATTATTTGTTAAAATGGTAAAATGATTTTTGATTTAAAAATATTTTAGATCAAATAAAAATTTTAAAACAAAAATTTATTTATATTTAACAAAATAAGGAGACTTGACTTTAGTTACTACAGAAAATATTTCATAATAACAAAATGATTATTTTAATACAAAGCAGTTTTTTTTCGTATAGAAAAGTAAAATAATTATTAAAAAAAAAAGTTAAAATACAGATTTTTTTCTCTTTTAATGAATTTTTGAAATAAAACGATTTGAAAAGGGCAAATTATATTTTACTGACCTCCTTAGGTTTTAAAAAAAAGAAATTAGTTTTTTTAGAAAACCATTTGTTTTTTAATTTAATTTTTTTGGGGAGTAAAAAAAAGGTGCACTTTGCAGAAAATACTTATTAATTTTAAATTATTATATTTTTGGACATAAGGTTTTGCAAAATTAAATTTTAATACTTATTATTATATTTTATTTGTCAACTGAAAAATTAAAGCTTTGCCAGCTTTAATTTATCAGTAAATTTAAAATATTAATATTTAAAAAGCAGTCATTATTTACTATGTATTGTTTAATGCAGCTCTTGTCATACTATGATAAATCGGTAGTTTATGTCCAAATCAGTTCAGAATTTTGAAAAATATATATTTATAAATATTTAAAACAAGATTTTTAGTAATTTATTTAATTACGCTTTTTGATAAACTATAAAAAATTATACAGTGCACTTTATTACTTGACTAAAATTAAACAAATAAAAATATATATTTTTAACATGATAAAACGTAAATTAACTCGTTTTTTTATAAAATTTACTCAAAGTTTTTATAGGTAGCTTGAGCTAAAAACATATTGCAGTAGTTTTGGATTGTCTGCGAATTCTAAAAGCTCAGGTCTAATGTACCATTAATGTCTTGTAAAAAGAAAATAATGTATTAACACGAAACTTTAAAAATATATCCAAAGGTAGAAGAGCCCAAAACACAAACGCAGATAAAAGTATAGACTGTGACAAAATCCATAAAGGGCACTTTGTATTACTCTATTAAAAGCTGTAACGAAAGGACAGTTGGTCAATTTTTCGGAACAGAAGCTGTGTAAATACCCATAAAATAGCAACAGATCCCCCACAGCTTAAAGGTAAGCAAGAGCAAAAGACTTTTTGTAAGTTTCGGGTTAGTAGCAAGGCAGTCCTTTTTAAAGTAAATTATTTAGGTACATTTTAAAATCACTTTAAGATTTTGACCAGAAAGGACTTTTTCGACGAATTCTGTGCATAAATATTGTTTAGTCGCCAAAAAAGACAATAGTTTTTGACCTTGTTACGCAATGCTCTATTTTGGCCACACAGATGCCTAGGACTTGCCTACGTCGTGTCCTGAAATTCTGTCTTCTCCTCCGAGAAAATTATAATATTGGTCTTATTATTCGTTAAAGAACAATTATTCGAAATTCAATCCTACTTGTGCCTTAAGAATCTAAAATTTAAAAATATATAGCTGTAAAATCTCAGTTTTTTTATTGTTATAGTATCGCAATTCTTTTAAAAATTCCATTGATTTTTATCAAATTTAATTTTAAAACGCCGTTCAAGTACCTTTAACCAAAGACAAAGCAACAGAATAAAGCTTACACTCAAAAAACATAAAAAACTAAAATAAATTGTCTATTTCTTTAAATTCATGTACAAAATAAAAATTAAGCTAAAATATTTAAAAGTTGTTTTAGTTTAATCTATTTTTAAAATTGTGTATTTTCCTTATAAAAAAAGAAACATATTAATATAAATAAAAAATGGCAAATCCTAAAGAAATCATAACTACCTACGTTTTTCTTTTATGGTACATTTACAATAATACATTAAAGCAAGGTTGACGATATATGAAAAATAAAGTATTTAAACTTTATTTCGAAAATCCTTTACTGATAAATTTTTTCCTTTACGTCTTGGCCTTTTTCCAGCGGGTAAATAGAAAATGGTTTAGCCGTTTGGTTTTTTAAGGTAAAAAGAATATCTCAAATATTAATTTAATGTATTTACCTGTGTTGTCAGTTTAACAACGAAGTTTTATATTATAAACCTTTTGTTTTTACCAAATTTCTCGTTTCTTGCTTTGTTTGTAACTTTCTTAATAAACCATCACTTTTTTTTATTACGTAAAAGCATAGTTTAGTACCATTTACCTGGTTATATATTAATAGCGGATTCTATTTATAGCTATATTTTAAATTATTATGCAGAACAACTAAAAGTTTTCTATGGAAAAATAAATTATATGGATTTGGTTTGATAAAAAATTGCTGGATGTAATTAAATTTCTGTCATTTATAATATTAATAATATGCTGGTTAAATTTAGCTGGGCTGAGTTATTTTGTTATGATAATTTGCGGTATTGTCAGTTCTGTTTTGGTAATTTGTTTATATTTTTTATTTTTTATTTGGATTTGTGTCGGTGGGAAACATTTTAAATTGATAAGTAAAAATAAAATAAACTGAATTACAGGATTTTAAGTTTAAATCATATGAAATTGTATGACTTTACCGATTTGGTATTACCTTCATTTTTTTTAATTGTTAGGTTTAATAATGGTTCAGTTGACAATAGTGTCGTTTAATTCAATATATATTTTTGTTAGATTATTCTTAAAAAAAAATTTAAAGACCAAAAAGTTTTGTAAAGATACCTGCAATAAAGAAATTACCGAGTAATATAAAAAATCTCGTTTATTTTTAATGGTATATCATAAATCTTGGATTTATAATATACCACCACGAGTCCCCAACGGCTGTGTTCACACGTCGTCGTCGTGGCTGGGCCCAGTAGGATCTTTTGGAACATGCGCTAGAGTTGCTGGTTATCGGCAACTATTTTGGTTAGCGTATGGAAAGGGATCCGAAGCTAAGATGAACACAAGGCTTAACTTAAGGTGTTAGCATACCATGCTGATGAGTGAATGACATCCTGTGCCTTAAACAGGTGTCACCAACGGTGCCTCTGAGATACAGGGCGACCTCTCTGAGTATCTAGCCTTACTTCGGTAATGCGGGGCTCTGCCGTGGTAGACTATTACCATCCCGAACAAACAGGTGCCTAGGAAGGGATCCCTGGCTTTAAACAGAAAGCGGATAGGACCGTTTTCATAGGGAACATCAATACATCAGAGAAATGATCTGTGCTCGTTCCGGAGGTAGTGACATCGGGACAACAATCGGTATTGGATTCATTAAAGGTCCGATCCTTTTGGGAGAAATATAAAAATATGTGAGCCACAATGAGCCGAGCGGTCGCAGTGGAGGGCGAAAAAAGTCACTTACTTTAAACCTATCACCATCAGTTATCAATTTAAATTATCCTAAAATATCTAATTTTCACACTAATATTAGGTTTAATTATTGTTTAAGTTTAAATAAGTTTTTCCTATAATTTTGTTGTTTTGAAAAAGGAAGTAAACTTACCACCGAAACCTTTATAGATCTATTAGTTTTGAAAGGATTTTTTTGGTTTAAATTTATTTTAGGCGATTCGCAAGTTGGTGAGAGTCAATCAGTTCTGTGTACACACGGAATCTATACCCTGCATTTACACCGAAAGATTGTTAAATTACATGAATCCGCCACAACAATATAAAATATATCTACAATCCTAAATCTTGCCCAAATTAATACCTTAACACTATAATATTGTTTATCTTATGTTTGTATTAAAACTGCCCATAAGGCTGTAGTTTAGTTTTGAAAAATACGGGATAGTCCTTATATTTTGGCTATGTCTTTATCTGAATTGGATGGTGACTTAACGCCACGTATCAGTGTGTTATCTGTTTTAAAGTTTCTTAACTTGGCTTTCAAAGTTTTAATTTACATAATTATGGTTTATTCGAATATTGACGTTAAAAGTATGTTTCCCTATTTACCTTTTCGGATCTATACCTTATTTAAAAATTTTAAATTTCTTTGAATCCTTATGCAAAATACAATTTATTACAGATTCTCTAATACTTATTAGAAAATAAACAGCTAAATTAGTATTTTTATTTTGAAATTTCTCTAAAGCTATAAAGTTAGTTTATACTGAAAAAAACCTAATATTTTTAGTGCTACCTTTCCTAGAAGGAAATGCACTTAACACTGGGTTATTTGCTGTATTTTATAAGATAATGCGACATAAAATATTTAAGACGTTTCTTTTTAAAGAAAGAGGAGTATAATCTTAAGTTTAAAGTTTCTTACCTGTCACAAAATAAATAATTAAGCTTTTAGAACGTAACAAATAAGGCAACTTAAAGTAATAATATAAAAAAAAGGAAAATGGATTATAAGGTGAAAAAGAAAATATTCTTTGTTAAATATATATTTCCTTATTTTTCCTTAGCGGATATATCGTTATTGGTAAAGACATTTTCAATTTGCTTCGCAAATTCGCCTCTTGCCAAAGGATAAAATGTAAAAGATTCTCTGCCAATACTTTTTAAAGTAAGAAAAATACATGTAAATATACAATTTTACACATATGTTTGTTATTTTGTTAATCAATAACATATTTGTAAATATTTTTTAATGTATGGTTTAAAAAATACATTCTTTAAATAGATTTAAATAATAAATTGTTTTTTTTTCTTAACATTCATTGTCTTTGCATTATGCTTATGGATACCCACTGGTAATTTTTAAGAGAGGGTACACATTTATATGAGTTAATTAACAGTTATAACCACACGGGAAAAAAGTTAGTAATATAGTTAATTATATTTTACAGGAGGCAAATATATTAATTATTTAAGACGTGGAAAAACAGTGTTCTTGTTATGTATTACAATTTTAAAATGGCAGTTTAAGCAAAAAACTTTAATGTTTGGAAAGTTATAGTAAGGTGTAATTTTTATGGCATAGCAAAAAGTATTTTCATTTATTAATAAGGTTTTTTCCGGGTAAAGCAAAAAAATATTAGGTTTTTTAAAATTTTTAAAACAAATCACCCAATTCATTATAAACCATTTTAATTTTGGTTTTTTGCTTTATTCAAAGAACCAATTATTTTTCAACTGTTATTAAAGTTGGGACATTAAAAAATTAAGCTTAGTGCATGATTAAATAAAATACCTTTTATACCATTACCAAAGTGATTTATTTTTTATTTAATAATATTCTTTCTTATTTTAACCAAAAGTACAAATGCTTGTTTACCATGGATCAAAAAAAATCCTAGGTTTATAATTACGGCAGTTCACGGTACGATTTTAGTGCGGCAGTTTTACGCGGTAATGCAACCAAGAAGGATATTAAAAACCTAAATTTGTAGAAGTTGTGTTATGTATTGTCAACGTAACAATAAATATACAGGGTGGTAAAAAAATTACAACAAATGGGATTTAAAAAAAAGTTGGTACTCAATTGTAGATGTCAAATAACCTAAAAACACAAAAAATGTAATAGAAAAGTCAAAAAATGAGGTAAGGAGTTAAAATAATAAAAAAACTAATGAATAAAACTATTTAGATTTCAGTTTTAGTCCCACCTTCTTAATTTTAAATAAAAATATAAAGATCAAAAAAATATGGTTTTTACGACACACTGTTCTTACACATAATAATTTTTTGTTTTCGTCAAAATCATTTTATTGGCACCTATTGCATGATTTTAAATAAAAACAATTTATTTTTTTATTATTGATAAAACAGAAAAAAACCTTGCGTGAAGTTCTTAAATTTAATTTAAAGTTGCCAAAAAAAATTAATTTTTTTTTGGCCACCCAGAATTAACCTTCTTTTTTTTATAAGGATTACCGTCAACAAAATATTTAATATTGTAGGTACAAGTTAAAAACATATTTCCTCGTTATCTAGCTAACTCATTTAAAGTGCCCCCATCAGGTACTTTGCTTTATTAAATACAGGGCATTGAAATAAGTATGACTTCTCGTTTACAATATTTTTTTTCTGTTTCGTCTATTTAAACAAAAAGTTATTTATTAAATCATTATCAGGGACTACTAAAATAATTTCTAGTAAAGCAAACAAATTTTTATGTATGTCGCAAAAATTACGATTTCCTTAATGTTTTAATTATTCTTTGAAATTTAGCAAGTCGTTCAAATTTCTCATTCAAATTTTCCGCCGGAACAACAGTCACTTGACTTTTTTTTAATGACAAAAAAATTATTATGACCTCACTTTATGTAATAATTAAAAAATATATTTTACCTTTGATAAAACTATGATTAAAACCTAATACAACATAAAAAATATTGTTAAATAATTTAATGCTTATTTTTGTTTCTTAGTAAGCCCTATCCTACGTATTTAGCCTATTTTCCGGTAAAAAGCACTACATCATAATTTATAGAATAAATTAAGCTTTTTATTATAGGTAATATAATTTTGACACCACCCTTGTTACTTTAAACTTTAAGCTATATACATGAAAACTGAGAAAACCCAACGTCAAAAATATCTTATCTCGTATTTCTCTGTAAAGTAGCGCACTTAACTAAGCTTTAAGTGCATTTCTTGCCAGGAAAGGTGGCACTAAACGTATTAACATTTGCATTTCATCACGAAATAAGCCTTGAAGAAATTTATATTACCACCGGGTTTTCAAAATAATTTAAATAAAACATTTTAATCCCGCTGTTCTTTCTCTGGAGTATTGCAAAAAAAGTTTAGTGTTGACTTAAATTTAGGTTTGCAAATTTTAAGAAAAATGTATATTACTTTTTAAATAAAACCTATTTTATTAAGGAAAAATATTTTTTTTTGTGGATGTAGATGTTTAATATTATTGTGGCGGATTTCCTTACTGGTGCTCGACAAATACTCTTCACAATGAGTCAGGAACCTGTAAACTGGCAGATAACCAGAAATTAAAAAAAAACTCAAAATCCCGTGGTAAAGGGACTAAGTATGTTCAGCCCTGTTGGCCCTGTAAATTAAAAGATCATCTAAGATTAAAGAAAAATCCGCAATAAACCCAGAAATTAAAAAAATCTTTACATATTTGGTGGCAAGTCTACCCCTGTTTTTAAGATAAAATTAATCTGTAATAGTGGAACTAAAAAATAAATATTATATATTATATATTAAAAATTAAAATTGTTACAGTTTTATTTTAAAGTTAGGAAATTCTAAGATCTTTTTGGCAAAATTAATGACGTAGTAACATAAACAATATGTTGATCTTTTATGATTGGTATATTTATTATTTTCAGAAATAAGAAGGGTGGTGTGTTAATTGATTTTAAGTGTCCCTGAAAATACCTTGGCATTCGGCAAAGATAACCAACTTTTATTTAAATAAACTGGTATTGAGGAGAGACAATAATCTTGATTAATTGTTATATCTTCTTTTAATCGTTTGGTTCATGATCTAAAAGTTTCATCAAAATTAATTAAGGGATGTGGTAAATAACATTTTTTTTATTTTGTTTATATTGAAGACATTGTTTTTTCTTACTTAAGATCTAATAATGTTTTGTATAATAAAGATTGTAAGAATAGGTAATAAATTTAACATTGCCGTGTTGGTCATTAATGAAAAGACGAAAAGCTAAATTCAGTTAAGATTTAAGTGTGATAAAGCTACTCTTTGCAAGTGTTGGCAACATTTTTATGCTTTTAATAGTCATACTAAGATACGTGCAAAAACAAGTAATACATAAGTAAATTACTTTTCTTTTGGTGGTAGTAAAAATCATTTTTTTTATTTTGACCTTAGCAACTGTGTGATTAAGTTATTATTGTGAGGATAAAAACGTATTGGTGCGAAGTATATGGTAGGGTCAGCTGAATCAATTGCAGCGCTCGCTGTGGTCAAATTTAAAGTATGCTTGACTCAAACAATTAGATAAAATATTAAAAATGGAACATAGTACTTCTTGTGTAATGTTGAATGTACGAATACTAGTAGAAATAAAAACTGAAAATTTTATACATATCCAGAACTTAAAACATGGGCTTATGTGTCGTGGTTTACCCATGTCAGGTACTTAAATTGTCTTAGTTGAAAAGTTAGTTGGTTCATAACTAGCCTACAAAGTAATAAGATTTTTTTGCTTACCTTAGTGCGATGCCTAAGTGGCTAAATAGATATCACGTTAGACCTACAAACATCCAAGAACTTTTTTTAATTAAAAATACCCTTTTTATGCTTACTTTCTATGCAAACATGAATGTTTGATAAATTTCGTAATATGGGGATTAGAATTTTGATCTTCAGTCTTATCATCAGCTCTTATTATGCATTGAGCTCTCTTACCAATGGTCGGTAAAAAAAATCTTTATCTTTGTAGAAAAAATTTACAAATATTTAGTATAACCAGTTTTATATCTTAAAAATTAAACTAAAAATTGCCAAATTGTGAATGTGAATGTGTCCATCTGAAAATAAATTATTTATGTTTTGTGTGTCTTTTACTGTTAGTTTTTTTGTATAAACATGAAAGTATATAAAGGTTTTGCAAAAATTACTTAAGCAATGAGATACCTTTAAATATGAGATTAGTTAATTTATATCGGGTTAATTAAAAACTTGTACATATGTTAAACATTTAAGAATTATGCATTTATCTAACGTCAAAACCTAATTTAGGGTGCAATTAACATAAAGCATTTGTCTTTAAGTATTCAAAAAAAATGTTCTTCCTGGTGTCGATTTCTTTATAAGAAACTGTGGTAAAATGGAGGACTTAATCCCAAATGACAAAAAGGTTATGTTTAGAATATTTCATATATCGGCAAGATATTAAGGTAGGCCATGTTGTTTAATACACAGCAAGGAATATTATGAAATTGGCTTCATAAAAAACTTTTATTTTTGCATATATAAAGAATATACATATGCGCTTTTTCTTTACAAAATGTTATTTCTATAGGGAAAAAAATTAACTAGCCAAGATTCAACATACATATTCTTTTTTGACCAGTTATTAATAAAATAGCGATTTAGGCTATAAGTACATAAAGCATGGCGGAGTTTTTTAACTAACTAAGCCATGTCTATGTACGACTACATTATATTCTGAAACATTTTAAAGACACTGTATACCTGCTGTTGTCAGTGTAAGGCCTATAACATCATTAATGAAGCAATAAAAAATTATAATGAAAATGTGCGAATAAACATATCAAAAATTCTAATTGCATTATAAGTATCAATTATTAATATTTAAAATAATATATAATAAATTAAGTGTAATGTTGTGTTTGTAAATATTAAGAAAGTAAAAAGATAGTTTTAATGTAATTTTAAATGTTATAAAAAATTGTAAAATAAAGGCCTATTTTATTTAACTAGTACATAATGGTCCACTTTACGGCGATTATACTGTTATTAATGTAATCATTAATAAAAAAATAATAATAAAAAACAATCTTAAAATAAAAAAAATAATTTTTGTTTAAATTAACTTTAAAGTGACTTAAAGTTAATTTAAACAAAAATTATTTAAGTTTTATGTATGGGTAACAATTACGTTGGTAATTCTATAAGCTTTATTTTTAATATGATCAAATGTGAAACGTTGTTTCCTTTTAATGAAAATCGTTTACAGGAATAATTTTATTGTTGTCATATTTTCATACAAAAGTTTTGCAGCCACTGAAAAGTCCAAATAAGTTCCTTATAAACCGTTTGTATTCCACCTCCTATAAAATTAAATTATTGCGAAAATGAACAAAAGTTACGAAACAAGTAAACTTAAGTTGTTACAAAAAGCTCTACTACTGGTAACAATATGCCTCCATGTTGTGCAGAATTTAACAAGATATTAGGTAACGAGCAATCTTAAGTTTATATATTGAGGAAGTTAGGGTGGTGGTTTTAAAGCAAGAAATTAATGTTAGAAAACAGGGCATTGTTTGGGAAAGAGAAATGCCTCTTGAATAGCATACATCTGGCATGCAACCTAAGTTTAACTTTGACAAAAAATTTTGAACTATTAAATCCGTAAATTTTCGGAAAATTAAAATCTTTATCAGTTGTCCAATAAGTAGTTGTTCAATTAGTTTTGTCTATATAAAAGAGGTTTGTTGTTTTATTTTTTCCGGAAAAATAAATACTTTTTATGAATACGTGCAAAATTTCATGGAGATCTCTAAACTAATGCGTATATTAAGAGATGTTTTTAGTTTCTATGTTAAAGTGTTTTATGTAGTCAAATAAATTGAATATAGGTTAATAACTATCACTCTAAATAAAAAAAAAACTTGCAAGAGCAATTTTATGAGCAAATGTGATTTTTATATTAAAAATTAATGTCTATTTCTACTAGCTAACTAGATAGCTTGTAAATATTCTGAAGGTTGTCAACCAAAGTGGTGTCGGAAATTTAGTTATAAATATTACATTTTTGTTAAAGGTGCCTTAAAGTAAACTGCGAAAATGTAAGCGATTTTGAAAGTATCCAGCAGGACACAAAAAAAGATATAGGCAACAAAATTGACACTATTCTGGATGTCCAATAGTCTTAAGATAATTTTAATAAACTTATATTACTCTTTTTTAATTACCAATACAGATTTGTTTTTATTAATATATAACTATTTACGATAAAGGCATTTATAAATTTAACCTGAAACCAACAGTTTTCGTAGTACTGGAAGGTGGGTCCAATATGGCGGACCAAGTATCCAAAACTATTTCGATTTACGCCAGATCCGGTACATAGGGATCTTAAGGGTGAAATTTGGTGTCAAATTCGTAGTCAGTGCAAATTTTAAAATGGCGGATTCGATATGGCGGACGAAATCAGTCAATGATTTTTAAAACCACATTGGCTATATTACAAATCTGACTTTATTTTAATTATGTTTTTCTATTATTTCCAAATCTAACTATGGATTCGTAATCCGCGACTTTCCAAAAACCACCGTACATTAAATTTTACGTAAATCGATGATTTTTGAAATATGATAATTTCTTTAAGGATAAAAATAAACGTCATCTGATTTATCAATTCTGAAAGTAAGTTCTAATTTTTAATGTTTTTTTATAAAAACGCATTAGGAACATTAAAAACAAATTTTGCTGGTATTTTCTGTAAATTTTTGTTGTTTTAGATCTGTTTTTTAAAACAGGCAAGTTTTTCTAACAAGATACCTTAATTTGGACACCGGATTCTATTCAAAAAAAAAAAACTACAGGATACATATTGATGGCTTAAAACCTTGTATGGCACAAAATATAAATTTTACAGAAGTAAAAAAAAAACTAATTTGCTGCACTGTTTCGCCTAGAAAGATTTTTTCATGGTTATGGAATTAAACACCCGTTTTGAAGTGAGAAAACACACTGGAAACGCTTAAAAAATGCAGCCAATCCACTAATCTTGAGAGTAGCTGATAAACGCGGTTCCTGTTGTTGTCTGTAGAGAGCAGCACTGCGCAGATGGAATTTTTGTACCAGCTGTTATATATAATATACGTAATTTTTTATTCCACCAAAATAGAATTTAAAAAAATGGAAATACCAGGTTTTCCTACTAAGCCATCGATATATCGCTCATAAAGTACAGACCACCCTTCTTTTTTTGCTGAATTATGCAGGGTTCCCCATAATAGACTAAACACTAACCACAACCAACCACAACTAACCACAACTAACCACAACGAACCACAACTAACCCATTTTAATTGCTAAGTAAAATTGTTAAAACTTAATAAAACTAAAATTTTATTACACTTAATTACAATTCACTCTTTGGGATTTACTATAACATACGACTTCTCCAAACTTTTAAAAATTATGTCTTTTAAGTAAAGGCCAATTACTTAATGCACTTTTTAAGATTTGACAAGAAATGATTCATAACACGATGAAGAAAAACTTGATCTATTTACCGGACCTCTTCAGGAATTCGGACTTTAAGATCTTGTATGTTTTCTGGTCAAGTTGCAAAAACCTTTGACTTTAAATAGCCCCACAGAAAAAAGTCTGGTGCAGTTAAGTCCGCTGAAATAAGTCGGCTATTAAACACTTCTCCCAGAACTCTTTTAGAGTTTTTAACGGGATGTACTGTCTCTTCATCTTCTTCTATTAGGGTACTCTTTATGTTTTTATGCAAAAAACTAGTTGTTGAACTGAATAATCCATAAAAATTAAAACTAAATATTAAAATATGTGTTTAAAGCTAATGATGCTTTATTAAAAAAAATGACCTTATACGAAAATCAAATTTTCCTAGTTTTGTGACAGGTGCCTACTGATTAAAAATATGTTGATTTAAATCCCAAAGGCCATAGAAGATAATAATATAAAAAACGTACTGACTTAACTCATATAGAATTTTATTTCAATATCAAAATATGTAGTTTACTATCGGGAACCCTGTACTTATACCACCATACTTATTACTGGAATATTACTTTTTATCTACTTAAGCATAAAAATATTTAACCCTATTTGAACAAACCACATTATTTATTTATTAAAAGTTATGTACCTACCAAATGATATTTAAAATGTTTTGCTCGTTTTCCATAAAAATATCCATTTTGCAGGGGTACTTTGTTAAAACTACCGCAGCGACAATGGACTATAACAGGGTATCTTGTAAACAGCCACCCTGGGGACTCCTTTCAAGAGACTTCGGATCCTTTAGGTCCTGCCAGCATCTTAGAGGCAATTTTGAAGCGTTGTGGTTTAAATTTACACTCTGGGAAAATATTTACTTTACAAATTATGCTTACACAGGGTGTTTTATATTTTATACGCTAATATCTGACGAACATCTGTTTATTTTAAACGGCATCAAAATTTTAAAAGTTTTAAAGTTTGAATTTTTTTCTGTACTAACCTTCAGAACGACCTCACATATTAAACAAAGTATAAAGTAGAAGATGCGTTTATTTTATTTTTAAATTTGGTGCATTGAAATTTTTAGTTTTTTTAAGTGGGACAGTTAGGGCTTTAAGAAGCTGGAATTAAGTTACCCCAAGTGGAAGAGTACATCCATACCGTGCTTTATAATGGGTTTTACAAGTTTCGAAGATCGTTCACGGGCTCCAATTTGCTTAGAAAGTAGACCAATTGCTTTCACTGAAGACCCCATATGGTAGAGGTCCCAATTCTCACATAGTATATGTGTGGTAAGGTGATAGTATACACTGTTCCAACGTTTGAGGACATTGATAGTATACATTGTCCTAAGGGGACTGGACTGGACCGAAAACAAATTAACTTGACATCATTTTAAACTGAATGCACCTGTTACAACAAATTATTTTGTAATTAGTGACTTTATGTTACGAAATATTCTAGAATTTCCAATATTCTGCCATTTTAAATTTTGCAAATCTGACTAAAAATTTGTAAAAAACGACCCTTAAAACCCCTATTTACCGAATTTGGGGTTAATGGAAAAAGTTTTGAATATTTGGTCGGCGTAGCCAAATTCAGCGTAAAAAGGTGGATTTTTAAAAAATGACGATTTTTTTGAGGTTAGAAAAAAATAAATACATTTTAATTTTTAGTGGTCCTTTTTAAATAAATGCAAATTTGAAAAATAAAAATAAAATTTCTGTGTTTTGCTGGTACTTTAATAATATAATATTTAATAAAAAATAATTGTGAAGCAAAATTTAAAAAGAAAATGTTTTTATTATTATTTAGGTCAAAATTATTTATTGAAATGCCCTTTTAAATACATGATTATCTATTAATAGGCAATATTATTTTGTAATAACTATGGCGTTTGGAGATAAATTAGTACCAATTTCTTATAAAACTTTTATTTGCCCTAAGGATATAAAGGTTTAAAAAGACTACCAGTTTTTAGTTTTCTGTGTAATCAGAAGCCTAATTACTTACTTTCATATTAGCAACTTCAAAAATGACGATTTATCTATAAACACTTTTATCCAAATTTTAACCTTTCTTTCAAGGCATGTAATTTCAAAAATCTTAGAACTGGATATTTTTAATCGTAATCAATAAAATACATACCAAATTATAATTCTAAGGCTAGAAATGACGAAGTTCCATACAAAATTTACCTTCTTTCTAAAATTATTTCTTAGCTAAAGTCTCCTATTTTTTTTTGATAATCGAAAGCCCTATTAACAACTTTCAAATTTACAATTTTAGAATTAACGATTTTTTTGTAATACAATTTTTCCTCATTTTAATTCCACCCCAGGGATGAAATTCTTAAAATATTAAACAGATAGTTTTTTATTGTAATCAATAGGCTACATACCAATTTTCGTACTCCTAAATCCACAAATGATGAAGATACGTACAAACTTTAACCGCCTCCCCCATTCTACCCCTTTAGGGGTGAGAGTTTCCTCAAATCCCTTCTTAGCTAAAGTATCCTATTTTTTTAGCTTATCAGAAGCACAATTATCATGTTTAAAACTTTAAAACTAACGAACTTTCTATATAAACTCTCATCCCCATTTTATCCCCCAAAAGGATGTAATTCAAAAATGGTAAAACAAATTCTTTTTAATCGTAATCAGTAGCCTACATACGAATTTTTACATTTTGAAATTCAGAAATAACGATGTTTTTAACAGACATTTATCTCCTATTTTACCCCTTTAGGAGAAGCGGGGAGTTTCCCAAAGTTCTTTCTTAGCTAACGTCTTTTATTTTTCTAGATTAAAAGCCTAATTGCCAACTTCCACATCTAGAACTTTACAAATTACAATTTTTCTATACAAACTTTCATCCCCATTTTAATTCCCCCCCCCCTACGAAACGTAATTTTAAAAATGTTAAATCCTTATTTTTTACCGGAATTAATAGCCTACATACCAAATTTTATAATTCCAAGTCCGAAAATTTCGATACAAAGTTTCAGCCACATTTCTGGTCATAATCTACCCTTGTGCCAAATTTTATCTTTAAAGGTCAAGTAGTTTTCGAGATTTCGTAATTAGTCAGTGTATAAATAAATAAATGAGTGAGTGACCTTGTAACGCTAAAACGAATTCTTTTTTAAAGATGTTACATTTGGTAGAAATGAGCCATACTGCTATGCATATTAACGGTATTTTAAACTAGCTAAGTTAACTGGTAGACTAAAAAGTTTTATGAGTTTCCACAATAATTTAAAGCGGTTTCTGGGGCGGATTATAAAGTTAGTTTGTTAAGTAGAATTAAAGTGGGTTTTAGGGGAGTGATAATTATGCGAATTAAATGTTTTTACACCTGAAATACATTTAATCCAAAAACACAACTTTACTAGTGGAAAGTTTTAAAACACGTACTAACTACGATGGCTGTCGCACAGTAGAATAATAATTAATAATTTGTTTTAAACAATAATTATTCTAAATAATGCTTTACAGGATTAAAAAAATTCTAATCAAAAAAAGAATGCTTAAACGTTTAAAATTAATTTGCTTTTATTTATAGAACGTACTTAAAATATTTTGCAAAATGCATAAAAAACGAGTTTTTCCTAAACAAGCTAAAACATACAAAATTTATGTTAAGGTACAGTTGCGGGCAAAAAATTTCAGAAATTATTTTTTATCTGATTTTTTAAAATGCAATTAAACGGGTAAAAAACGTGTTGTTTTTTTAATAAGTAACGTTTTTTACCAAAGCAAATTACTTACTAAATATATGTCAACTGACAATAAATAATATTAAGAATAATATATTATATTAAAAACAAATTAATTTTTAATTAAATTAAGAAATGCAAACTTTTTTAAATATATTAAAACAACAGAAAAACACAAAAATATCAAGGATATTGGTAAAGTAATATTTTATTTCAGCGCCATTATTGTTGATAATTAGCTCTGAACACTTGAGAACGGATGCTATCTTTCTTTGGATATGATGTGGATTATAGTTGTCTCTATTTCCTCAATTTTGTTCCATAGGTCATTTGCATCTTGTAAACGAAAATCATTAGCATAAGGCGAAATTTGACTCCAAACATTTTCTATGGGATTGACATCCCATAATGATATGGGATGGCATCCCATAATGATAAGTTGACTACATTGGCCCTTAATGCCAATGTAGTAAACAACTTATATTATTTTACGCATCCAGTCAGCAACTCTTCTTGCTGTGTGAACAGGGCAGTTGACTTGTTGATAAAGAAAGTTTCGCTGAAGAAAGATATTACTTAATGAGGTTTGCATAACCTTTTTTTTAAATTTATTAATTTAAACTTTTCCTGTAAATTTTCCATTAATGCGGTGGCAAACCCCTCTTGCTGTCATATATCCCCACACATTAACTGAAAATCTACCACATGCTGTAACTGGTGGTATATACTTTTCTTGACGAGGCATCTTGCTACCCAAACAGATCCAAAAAATTCTGTTTACAAATGCCGAAGGTACCGTAAAATCCATATTGCATTTTACTGTACTCTTTAGACAAAAAGGTAGTGCCACCACTGACCTTATATAAATAAATACTACCTTTAAACTACCACCATTAAAGTCTGGGTAATGTCAACCAGGCGGTACTTACAGCTTAACATGTGTTTCGAACCACACCCAACATCACACCGTGTTTACTGGCGGTATTTAATGCTGGCGTACACTCGTTACTTAGAATAACTACCAACACGATTTTTTCTGTACATCAACGGTCTTTCTTCTTACATGATAAATTCCATCAACAGTTTTTCTGACTACAGTACTTTCACTCTTATAATATTTGGTTTCACAAGCTAGTCTTCATGCCTGATTTGAAAATCAAGGGTAGGATATTTTTTTCTTTCTTCTTTACATAACCCCAACTTTTTTCAAAGCCTTAAAAATAAAATTATGTTTACTGTCGCAGAAAAAGTTAAAGAAAACTCACTTTTGTCTAAGTGTTCAAGTTCTTTAATGGGCCCAGAATGATGTCTCCTATGACTCTTAGAACTTTTGCTTTCATTTAAAAGAAAACTATTTACCCTACCCTTACAAGAATTCTTCCTATTTTGCCCTGTAATGGCTTGTAGGGGATCTGTTGCTCTTAAGTAAGTTTTTTTACGGCTTTTGTTCCTAGGAATTTGCAAATAAAATTTTTGTCTTGCCGCTTCAGGGACTATTAGGTCTTATGCGTCACCTAACAGTCCCGTTGAAGAATATTCAATACTCTTAGTTTCATTGCTTCAACCCTTAAAGTGTCTAGACTTTGGTACCTGCTGTCTGCAGAGGCTTTTCTTCAGCCATTAAATTTTTATACCTTCAAGTACAGTGTTTATAAACTAACTTTTAATTAAATAAGACAAGCGCAGTATATTAGTACTCAGACATTAAGCCTTTGTAGACTGTCCCAAAATTAAAAAAATATATGATAGGGACCTTACATTATTTGAAACTAAATATCTATGCTTTCCGGGTGTAGTAGAGAAAAAACAGAGAAAGTATCTGCACAAGAAAAGCTAAATAAACTACATAGGACGGCTTTTCTAGAAATAACAGGGGCAATAAGAACCACTCCAACCGCGGCCATGGAGGCAACGCCGGGGCTGCTTGCACTCTACTTAAGTGTAAGGAGAGCAGTCCTATTTAGTGCCTCTAGAGTAATACAAACAAGTAAATTAAAGTAGCGAAACTTGACTAGTCACTTCAGAATATTAGAAAAAATTCAAACTAAGGCTCTGACCAAACCCACATACAATTCAAGTGGTGCGCGATATTCGACGCTTTTTTAAAGTAGCAATTCACAGCGGCCAAACTATGAAAGAAAATAAATTACAACTGTAACAAGGCTTGCTGATCTAGTATACGGACGGAACCAAGATGGAAGTTGGAGTTGGGGCAGGAGTGTACGGACCCAAATGTAGGTTTGCAATTATCCCATCATCTTTTAAGCCAAAAACTCTGTAATCGATATCTGTATAACAGAATGTGAAAAGAAAGGCCCACGGGAGCAAATATCTACACCCTATCGGATAGTCAGGCCGCCTTAAAGGCTTTAGCTTTTTGCTGCATTGATTTAAGCCTTGTCTGGAAATGTTGACAATCTTTTAATCAACTAGCTACAAACACAGAGTTACCCCAACGTGGGTGCCAGAACATAAAGGAGACGAATTTGCGAGCGATCCCATTCACTACAATACAGTAATAATATATCACTCGAAATACGTAGTGGTAATTGTGTAAAAACCAAAGACCAGGTTTAGTATTAAATACATAAGTTTATGCTTGTATTCCTAAAACTATTTTTCTAAAATTCCTGTTAAAGTAGTAATTATTGAAAAAAATAGATGAAATCAAGCATTTGTATGTTTATCGTGGGTATAAAGTTAATTATACTTGTAGATAGTATAATTAACTTTATACCCCCGATAAACATACAGTTTAAATTTCTATTTCAGTTACGCTAATGACCCTATACGATATTATCTGCGTAACAGTAAACAAGCCACAAAATGACCCTTTATTTATATTTCTATAGAGTGGTACCGCCCAAAAATTGGTAAACTAAACCACTATTTATTATATACAACTTATATAATTTAATGGGTATTTAAAGAACAAATAAAATTATATCTTATTTTCAAGGAGTTTTCCATTTATTTTAAATTTTTAATGCTTATCCTTTGACACAAATCATTTATTTTGCTTACTGACGTAACATCGGCCTTTAAAACCCTTTAAGTTATTCCAGAAAAACAAGTTGCTGAGAATAATATTTGAAAATCATGTTGTCATAAGTAAGGGTTCTTTTATCCAACACACATGTCAAAAAATGGTTCGTGGTACCTGGAAACACGCTTAAATTAGGTAGATCGTCTTCTTAAGGTATCACATGTTAAATATATTTTATTGTCTTGTCTGTCTCGATTTAACCCTGCTTTATAAAGTATGACTTTAAATAATAAGTTGCTTTTTGCATATTGTACCAAAATAAAATTAGACATGTCTTGTGTTATCATTAGTCACATTTATGAAGCTATTCTTCTGACATGTCTTGGTTTTCTTGTAACATCGGAACTTTTTTTAAAGTAAAATAGAAAAAAAATGGTTGCGTTACAGATTGTCAGACCGTTAGTTTATTACTTGTCTAATATCCGAAAACTAATAAATTCTATTTTTGTGCTTATTCTCGTTTACCCCCCTTTACGACGGTCGCCACTTGGACTAAACCTTCAAGTATCTTACACATTTACCAAACACTTGTATATAAGAAGTCTTAGTTTTTAATTTTTTAAAAATATTTTCTGCCCTGGTTCACTAGTCGCAATAGCGCGAAGTGAATAAATTAGTTTAACACAATGCCCGGCAAAAAGCGTTAAATAAACGAGCTAACCAGAGTTTGCTTGTAACATCCACTTGAACTGCTTTGATAGTTGGGCTTTTAGCTGGAAGCCTTTGTCCTTTTCGACGAACAATAAATGTCTCCTTTGATCATCTTTTAACCAGTTATTTAGTCTAAGTGCCATATTAAAGTTTGCTTTTGGCCGCTAACTTGATGTACTGCCAAGGGCGACATAAGAAATTTATAAAGTGAACCGAGCTCCTAAGTAAATATAATTTCAGACCTATTTTAATAGAATAAAGCAATATCCCAGTTATTTTAATAAAGTTTAGTTTAAACGATAAGTAAATAAGGTATAATTTAAAATAACAAACTTAAAGACATAAAATATCTACTCCTATAGACAAATACTTATTTGTTTTTGATAGGATGTTTCAGGTGGTAGACACGTTTTTGCTAGAAACCCTTAAGTAAAATGTGTGTTACAAAAAATCGAGGTATCTTCCATTTCAAAAAAGTCCAAAATATTTGTCAACTAAACAAAATATAAAAAAAAAATGTAAAATACTTATTTTTACTTTAATTGTTTATAAGTATTGTTCGTAGAGAAAATTTGTGCACCCAGGAGTTTAATTTAACATTCTTATCTGAAAACTGTTACAATCAACAAATGTTGCAAATACTCATTTTGTTTGACATTCTTGAGTGATGTGCGAGTCCTTAACTCAACATAGAAATTTTGTCGAATGGCAAAACTGACAACAGTGTAAATATGGAAAATTAAACGGTCAAAAACCCCTTTAACCTCTTTAAAAGCAAATAGTAAACATAACCTATATAATTTTAATCGTTTACTAGTAATGTCAGAATTAAGTGCTGTTTAAAAAAAGTAAAATAAACGAACTCTTAAAAAGAAAGACTACAATGCTGTAGTGGAGAAAGATGCATTAGTAGAGTTGATCAAAAACGGCCGAGTAATGATAGCGTTGTTAAATTTAGCAATGGACTTAGCAATTGTTAAAAGTTCACAACGGTTTAGAATGTTTGACAAAACGTCATTGTCAGTGTAAATCAATGATTTTAGTAGACAACCTGTCAAAATCTAACATTTTGTTAAACGTTCTAAACCGTTATTAATTTTTAACAATTGCTAAGTTAACAACGGTTTAGAATGTTTAACAAAATGTCAGATTTTGACAGGTTGCCTAATAAAATTATTGTATAATGACGTTTTGTTAAACATTCTAAACCGTTAACTTTTAACAATTACTAAGTCCATTGCTTAATTTAACAACGCGATCATCACTCGGCCGAAAGTCTATTAAAATCTCTGAAGTGAAATAATATCGCTTTAAAACAGTTCCCCGCGGAGAGAAAACCCGGAAGCAAGGGCAAAATAATGAAATATAATAAAATGTAATACCTTTAATATATAAGACTTTATAGACAACAGTATTACTAAAAACAAAATATTTTTTATGCTCATATATCACAATGTAATGCATAACTTTATAACTTTTAACCACAGTAGGCTGTATAAAAAAGTTAATACCCCAGAAACAAAATAATGTTACTAGGCTAATGGTTAAAGAATATCTTATAGAAGTGTATAACCGTAACATTATATGATAAAATTTTATCATCATTGATATAATTCTTTGATACAGGTATGCTTAATTAGTAATTATGGATATAAAACTGACATCAGGCTGGGTATACAGATTAATATTATTTGTATTTACTGAGTTTAAATCATTATCTTTTGTTAGTTTAAATAGGGCAAGCCACAAACTGTTCCCCTAAAATTTAATCCACAAATGGATTGATGCTACCACTACCTGATTAATAATGCCGTTAGTATATATATATTTTAATAATATTAAATAAAATAAAATAAAATATATTGGTAGAGTCTGTGAAATAATCTAGTTATGATTTGCAGTAATAAGTATTAAAGTTTGAAACTAAAAGCCTAAAAAAATTAATAGCAAAGATAATAACGGTTTTTTATTGATAATTATCTTTTTCACTTCTACTTTTTAAAATCAATATAATTTAAAATTTGGTAAATAGTTGATTAAAACTAATATATATATATATATATATATATATATATATATATATATATATATATATATATATATATATATATATATATATATATATATATATATATATATATATATATATATATATATATATATATATATATATATATGGTATAAAATAAAAAAAAAAACATAAATTAATTACTTTTTTAGTCAATCTGTAAGTATCTGGAATTGCTGTTTCAAAAACACAATAGTTTATCATAACTTTTAATGAAACATCGTATTTTATTTGGATTCATAAGGCTGGTTTCACAGGGTAAGTTAAATAAATTACAGTAAACTGCAAGTCCCGTCTGAATGACATTACTCAGATGGTAATGGGGAGTATTTCAGAGGTAGTAGACATTTGTATAATATCCGTGATGGTACGACCGCATTTGATGTAGTTCTTAAAATGTAATGAAAAGCTATTAAAAAAATGACTTATTTTTCAAAACAATGTTTTAGCCTTTCTTTATACCGCCTTAAATTACACCTTAATGGGCACCTGTCACTCAGGATATTCATCACTGCACAAGTCGTTTCGTTTAAAGGACATTTTTAACACTTTGGTTCTGATCAGGTCAAGTGACTAAAGGCAACTAACTAAATTTAATTTAAATGACCTATTCAAATTAAAATTATTTTAGAAACACTTTCTTAAACTTAATTAAAAATTAGTTTAAAAAGAGTATATTCAATTTTTGACAACATAAAAAAAATCTTTTTTTTTTGAGGAAGTTTTTTGAATAAATAATATTTTTATTTATTAGTTAGAGCATTTTGGCCATAATTTAGTTTAAAAAAATCTGTATACAGAATATAAGATTTATGTTCTAGCTTTCGAGTAAACCAGATAAGTTTTCTCCAATATCCCTCAATAAAATTATATTGATCACTTACTATCCTGTTTTCCATTAAAGATGTCAACTTGGGCTTGGTAAACACATTTAACCAATATCTGTAATAGATCTTAATCTAGCCAACTTATACAAGGTGTTTCAACAAATAACATCTACCCAAACTTAAAAATTAAAAATTTTTAGGAGATAATGTAAAAAATGTTTGTAAAATTAAGTCTAATAAAGCTCTGTGGCAAAGAAGTGGACTTTAAAATTTTTAGCTCTTTTATTAATATTTTTATTTATATACCAGGTTTTAAAAATTTATATATTATATTATATTATGTTATTAAATACAAAGAAACCTTTAATCACTAATGTTTGCAGAGTGGTCGATAAATAAAGAGTTTAAGAACATTTTTAATATATCTAAATTAACATAGTTAATTTATATTTGTTAGGAAAAAAATAACTATTTTTTTTACAGCACCTTGCCTTTTTGCAAATTAAATTTTAAAAAATTGGTTTAAAAAATGTGTTTATTAAGCTACTATTTACCTTGTCCAAGGCAAGTTCAAAGAAAAGTGTTTTACTAATCAAAAATACGTTATTAGGTAAGATAAATACATTTATTAAGTTTTAATTTGACCTTAAGATAAGAAACAGGCAAGCAGGTTTTAATGCAGTTGCGGCTTCTGGGCTTAAAATATAAAAGCAAAAAATAACACACAATATACACGCCTTTTAGAAAAGTAATGTCTAATGAGATGAAAGTCCATTTTTCTGTTTATGGCAGCATACACTTTTAATTACTTTTCCATTAAAGTTTAAAATGTCTCTTCCCAAAACTTTTTTAATAGAGATTACTGCATGAGCAGTTAATCCTTCTATGCCCCTAGTATTTCCCAAAAAAACTTTCGAAGTCGAGTCAGTTTTTGATATAGTCATTGGGAATGAAAACTAATATTTTTAAAACCCGATTTATTTTCTTGAATACTTCAATCATTTTGTCATTACCGCCTCATTGTTTTCAATGCAAAGGCGGGCGAATACAAACTAACGGGGATATATGCAAGAGCCCCAAAGCAAGCCCCGGCGACGACGTGTTGTCATGGCAACCACGACATATGTTGCAAATTTTGGTCTATACCGTCCACGAGCGAGTTTTCAAGAGCCTAAGATACAGGTCGTATCTTAGATCTCGGCGGATCTCGGCTACTCTCGCAATAGCGGTGTGAAATGATTCAATGGTCTGGTACGAGGGCTGCTCAATAAGAACGTATAGATTTTATGCAGAATGTTTTGTTTTAAATATTTAACTATATATTTATGTGTTTTTAATAAATAGAACAAATTTATTTATAAGGTTATATTAATGTTATTTATTTATATTAAATACAAAATTAAAATTTATACTTATTTTGCACGATTATAATTTTTTTAAGACCGGGCAGCCCTCATGAGCCGCCACTATTTTTTGGTCACGTGTTCTTTTCTGATTTAGAACATTAGACTGCGTGTGATACCTCTTATTACAGGTCGTAGATTTCTGAACCTAAAAAATAATATTTTTAATATTTTAGTATGGGACCTCACGCCGTCAGATATCTCTGACTACCGTAAGTTGAAGCACGTGTGATTATCCCCACTTCTGTATCTATCTCTTATACTCTAACATTGGACTAGCCGAGCTGAAATCAATAAAATCACCTATAAATACAACATCTGATTCGTGTATTATAAAAAGTCAATGGATTTGTTTCTTTCTTTGGTATTTTTGGATTTTATTATTTTTTTTTAATTACATTTAAGTATCCTTAGGGATAGCAACTATACTACCGAAGAAGAAAAATTGTGTGTTTTATTATTATTTTTTTAACCAAACAAACTTACGGGATCTTGGAGTGAATTGGGGTGCTGGGCGGGGTAAAAACTTATAGACTGATATAATTATTTACTAAAACATGACACACACACACAAACAGAAATCCATCATTGAAAAAATACGCAGAAAATAGGAAAACAACTTTTAAGTTAAATCAAAAAACATTTAGGTTAAAAATAAATTTAATATCTTATTGATCATTCCTAAACATTCTTTCTACAGTGACATTTGTCACTTTAAAATTTAAAATAAGTATTAACAGTGTTGCCGGATTTAATAAATTTGGGCCAGCAAATTTCTTGATATTCCCTTTCTGTCTGTCTGAAATATAATTGGGGTAAATAAAAAGCTGCTTTAACTAACCAAAAGTAAACATGACCGACCAGAACTAAGGGCTTTTGGATTTGTCTACACGGTCGGTCATGGTTAGTTCTGGCAAGTTAAAGCGGCTTTTTATTTTCCCCAGTTATATTTCAGATGTGAAAATGCGGGTACGTATTAAAAAAGACCCTGACTTGGAAACACTGCACGCTTTAATCTAATTACTTGAATTTAACCTCAAAAACATTTTCTAGACGTTTTTTGTCACAAAGGGGAGTTTTCGCATTATGTGAAGAAAATTAATGATAATTTTAAATCTTAGAATCGGAATAAAAGATTTAAACCGAAACAACTCTCAATTTAAATTGTTTATTAAAGGATTGTAAAATGAATAAGTTTAGCATTCCACAGGGTGCTGTTTTTACCCCGCTCAGTAACCCTACACACAGCAGGGTCCCGTAAGTTTGTTTGATTGAAAAAAAAAATAAACACATAATTTCTCGTCTCCGGAAGTATATTTGCAATTTCTAAGGACACTAGAACATGACCATATAAAAATTTTGCCATATCATCTAAAAATAGGAGAAAACCGTATGTGCAATAATTACCCTTTCTTGTAATCAATTTAGCAGAAATAATTAATATTGTTTTTTTTAATGAACATAAAATTTTATTAAAATATTATTACTTATTAAGTTAAGTTCATCCGTGCGGTAAAATTTAAACACTCAATTCGTTTAGGAAAATAGCAAGCAAGATTAAATTTGCCCGTAAAGCTAACTCATGCATACATGGAAGTCGTATTTAATAACATGTATGAATCAAATTGAATGTGATGACCGACATATGGTATCTAACGAAGTTTAATACAATTATTGTACTCGAAATTGCTGCTGGTAATTAAAATTATATGGTTTTAAGCGAATTCATAGAGGAAACTTTTATAATCAAGCTTTGGTTATGTACCGACATGAAAGTTAATATTTTAGTTGCGTTTGTTTGAAATTAATTTCCAATTATTAGCTTTAGGACCTATGTTAAGTAGTTATATATATTACTAAATTTTTTACTTTAAGTACAAAAAATATATATTCTCGTATGCTGTTTTTATCGCTCCTGATTCTACTCATCCAGTATACGATAACACTTTTTCTAACAGATACAGATACAACAAAAAAAGATCAGATCCACCATTGTACATAAGACTAACAAGGTACCTTTTTGGTTTAGATTAAAATAAGTACACATCCCTGTTTCCTAGATACCATGCACTTTCGGATCCATATTTATAGTTTATTTTTTAAATATTCAATAGTTTGGTTGGTATATTTTATAAAAAAAAATATTTTGATACTGAGGGGTAATTCAAAATAATTTGGGGCTTAACAATACATGACAAATAATGTGTTCTTTTGCGTATAATATATTACTAGCGGTCTTTAAAACAACTTTTATCTGTGGTCCTAAATCTTGTTAAGTGAATTGTTTACAAATACCAACATACATAAAATATTATTTTTTTTGTATATTTATCAATGTTGCGTTTAAAACAAAGTTAGGAACAAAAAAAATGTAATTTTTAGATTGTTTAAAAGTAATAATAGATTAATAAAAGTCCGCTTTGTTTTCACTACCTATGGTTATAGGTTATAAAAAAATATTTAGCCTGGTATTTTAAAAACGAGTTGTTAGTTTGTTTTTAATAATAATTATGTGTTTTTTCGGAGACTTTTGTGCTTGTTGTTTAAACTTTAAACATTGCAAACATTTAAAGTTTAAAACAATAAAAGTATTTCGATTTAGAGATAAATTAAAGCACTGAGAAGAAATATAATAAAATTGTTTTGGAAAGGAGACATTTTTCGACATATTATTTATTTTTTTTTATAAAATACGAATGATATTTTCCTTTACTATTTTTATAATTGTTGTTAACATATTATTGGGTTTTTAAGCACTATTTCCTAATTTCTTAAAACTAGGGCCACCTTTTCTGTTAGTATACCAATAAACACAAGTTATGTAGTGTTATCAATTTTTTTCTGACAGGAGAAATGTCAAGCAGAGCTTTTATGTTTACCGTAATTTCTTGTGAACAGAAAGATATTCTAAATAATTATAGTAAGTTCCATTTTATGTTTATGTGCGGAGACTGATATTTTGTGTTAGTGTATTTTTGCTTTTCTAAGAAAAAAATTAAGACAGAAATGCCAATATTTACCTCTTATAAATAAAGAGGTTTACAACAGAAACGTTTTTCTTGTTAACCAATTTCCTCTTTTTATTTTATTTGTCAAAAGAATAAAAGCAAATTACTATATCTATCACTTCATTTTTCTTCTGACACTTTTTTTTTGTTAAGTCATTATCAATTGGAGCTTTTGTATTGCTGTCTAACTAAATCCTAGAATAGGATTCATGTTTTGCTGTATCCAGGGGTTTAGATACGGGAAGGTATTATAACGGGAATAAAGAGATAAAACGGTTTAGGTGAAAGGAACTAGGACTTGAGAATTTTTGCAACGTGCTGGTTAATAAGTGCAAGGAAGTGAAATAGTTTTAATAATACAGGACATAAAGAAAAAGTTTTCACAAAAGTTTAAAGTTCAGTAAAATCCAAATTTTTAAAATATTTTTTTTATTCTACAAGGCTGCTAAAACACAATTTTTATTGTTGTAGATTGCACTACAGCTATAAGGTTAACAAATATTTTTACTGCAATTACTATACATATTTTAAAGGTTCTTGTGATTATGTAGATTTGTTCTACTGTTTTTTTTTTGCTTTTTTAACTTATTTTAAACACTTTTATACATATTTTCTTCCAGAACCAATATATCTGTTTGATTTATTAACTGAAGAGGTATTATTTAAAAAATTAAAAAGACTCAAGAATCTTTTTTAATTTAGTTTTTTAGGTTACAATTTTTGTTTGTAAAAAACCGATCGGTAGTAAAACAAAAACAAAAATGTATGCACAGGTTTTAAGGGTAGTTCTGATCTTCAATTTTTTTGTGGTATAGTTCAAGCGGCGACCGTCGTAAAAGGGGGTAAACAATAATAAGTACAAAAATAGACTTATTACTTTTTGGATATTATTCAAGTAATCAACCAACGGTCTGGCGATTTGTTGTTCATTTTTTTTTAATACTTTTTTTCTAGTTTTTTGAAGAATTGATGTGTGAGACAAAAGTACAATGCTTAACTAATTAAAGGAGTTTCAATCAGTTGAATATAAAAAGTTAAGTTTGGCAACCCTATTCTTGACACAACTGTTTGCTAGACCACCCTAAAAATATTTATTGCAATAATAAATTTTTTATATAAGGTATAAGAAAAAATTAAAGGAACAAATTTTTGGTTTTAATCCCACTTTTAAATGAAATTGGTCTGACACATTAATACTTAACCATTTTTTTTTAAATTATTGTTTCAATTTTTTGTACAATTAATAAATTAGACATAAGTATAATAAAATTGTTCTGACAAATTAATCCTTAACCAATTTTTTTTTAATAAATTATTGTTTCAATTTTTTGAACAATTAATAAATTAGACATAAGTATAATGTTTTACTATTCGAAGTAGTTTTAATCAGTCGAATATACATTTTTTTCTCTGGCATCCCTATTCCTTACACAACTGTTTTCCAGACTAACCTTAAAATATTTATTGTAATGATAAATTTTCTATATAAGTAAGATATAAGAAATTATTATTCGTCAAAATGTTTAGTTTTTATTGCTTTTTTGAATAGAATTTGTCTGGTACATTAAAACTTGATGATACTGCCAGACGTACAACATACGTGTGACATAGGTTACGATAACACTGTAGCTTCTTTAGACTACTAACTTAAACTTATACTTGGAATTGTACATTTCAAAAGTGCATTTCTAAATATTAGTCTACATTACTAATTAAAAGAAGCGACATTGTAAGTGTAATTTATGTAACCCGTTGGGAATATAGGTAAAAAAATTTAAATTAAAAATGTTGTATTTAATTAAATTTACCGGTCCCCGTCCGACAATTCCTACAACGAGCTCTTTGATTTCCTTTCAATAAAGATAGACAATATTATTTCCCAGTTTCCATTGGCCGAAGTAATCGTTCTCGGGGATTTTAATGTTCATAATAAGGATTGGCTAGGATCCACAAAAACTGATACAAAAGGCAGAGCAGCAGAAAATTTCGCAATCAGCAACTCGCTCACCAATCTAATTATGGAACCTACCTACTTTCCTAGGGTTCCCACCCATAATTCTAACCCCCTAGATCTCTTTCTTACTGCCACCCCCGAACTCTATCAAGCATCAGTAACTGCTCCCCTTGGTCGCTCTGACCATGGTTTGGTCACCGTATCTTACTCCACTCATTTTGAGGCAACTGAAAGCATGCCGCCACGAACCGTCTGGCACTACAATTCGGCCGACTGGAATGGTCTGAGAGATTTCTTTGCCAGCTACCCTTGGGATCCTACCTGCTTTTCTACTTTCGATCCTTCCGAAATTTGTAAACAAATTACCGAAACAATTCAACTAAGCATTGAGACCTATATTCCCCACACTAAAAAGAACCCCATAACTTGAAATCACAAACCGTGGTTTTCTAAATCCTGTGACAAAGCCAGACTTTTAAAAATTCAAGCCCACAAAAAGTTTCTTCAAAACCCCAGTCCCGAAAATCGACAGGCTAGCATCGAAGCGAGAAATCAGTATAATGAGACTATCTCAGAAGCAAAAGACCATTTTAACAATCGAATAAAAGATAAAGTTCTCTCTTGCTCAAATGGCAGTAAAGCTTTCTGGTCCTTTGCCAAAAATATTAGTCAGAACTTTTGCACAAATTCTTTTCCACCCCTAATCTCTGAAGATGGAATTGTCTCTACCTCCAAAAGAAAAGCCGAACTATTTGCCAAACAATTTGCTGCCAATTCTACGCTTGATCCTCCTACTAATCTTCCCCTTCCAACAGTTGTCCCTGTTTCTCATAAAATGTCCGATATAATTTTTAAAGTTAAACAGATCAAGCGTATTCTTTCTTCTCTTGATACTAAAAAATCGTCTGGGCTGGATGGCATACCAGCAATCGTCTTAAAAAAATGTGCTCCCGAGCTTGCACCCATCTTAACTCGCCTCTTTCGAATCTCTTACGACACGGGCATTTTCCCGGAGAGTTGGAAAGCTGCACGTGTGCAACCTATCGCCAAAAAAGGATCCAAAAGTCACCCTTCTAACTATAGACCTATATCTCTTCTTTCAGTTGTTTGCAAAGTAATGGAAAAATTTATTAATTCCCAAATCTTAAAGTATCTGGAAAAACATAAAATCTTACATGATAGACAATATGGATTCCGTCACAGTAGACCCACAGCTGATCTTCTTTCCTTTGTCTGACACAACTGGAACAAGTCCCTTGAGTTTCTTGGTGAATCCCAGATCGTTGCTCTTGACATATCCAAAGCTTTCGATCAGGTCTGGCATGATGGACTTCTTAACAAACTTCCTTCTTACGGTCTTCCACCTAAGCTTTGCTCTTGGCTTTCCAGTTTCCTCTCTAATCGACGTATATCAGTTAGTGTAGATGGTCATTCCTCCAGCTTCTACCAAATTAATGCTGGGGTGCCCTAGGGCTCAGTGCTGGCACCCACGCTGTTTCTTCTACACATTAACGATCTTCTCTCTTCCACAATCAATCCCATTCATAGTTTTGCTGACGATAGTACCCTTCACTCTAGTATTCAATTTCTTAAGCCACCGTGTAATCCTGATTTCGAAAACAAGCGCAGGTCAATGCAGATATCTCTTTCACAAGACCTCAAACTTATCTTGGATTGGGGCGCCAAAAATCTTGTTCAGCTTAATGCCTCGAAAACACAGTCATGTTCCCTGTCGCGAAAAAAGTCTGCAAATGCTCATCCCTTACATATGAGCGGCCACGTTCTGCAGAACAAAGAGTCGTTTAATCTTGTCGGCGTTACTTTTGAGAATAACCTCAACTGGCACAAACACATTTTATCCATAGCTTCAGCAGCTTTAAAAAAGATTGGATTTCTCTTCCGAGCCAGAAAATATTTCTCTTCTTCCAATTTGTACACTCTGTATGTATCCCAAATCAGACCCTCTTTAGAATATTGTTCTCATGTCTGGGGAATGGCGTCCCCTACAACACTTAGCATTCTGGACTCCATTCAAAGAAGAGCCGTTCGTCTTATTAATGATCCAACGCTAAAAAAAGGTTCCCCTTTTTTTGCCCACCGCCCGAGCTGTAGGGGATCTGTCATTTTTTCTTAGGTATTTTCACGGCTTCTGCTCGGGGGGTTGGCCAGTATAATTCCTTCTCTGGCACCCCCAACAGAGCAACAAGTAGTGAAATTTTTTATGCACCTTTTTTACAGTTCAGTTAGGGCCCCGAACCCCTTTCCGTTCCTTCCCCCCTAAAGTGTCAAGATTGTGGAACCTGCTGCCCGCAAAATTTTTTTTCCTTTTTTTCTCCCAACCCCCAAAATTTAAGTCCCGTGTGAACAAACTCCCTCTCACCACACTGAAGACACCCACGGTACGTTAGTACTTAGGCATCAGCCTTCGTGGACTGTCCCAAGATAAAAAAAAAATAACAACAAATAAGCTATTATTTACTGGGTGCTTTTGAAGTGCATTATTTTGGGACATTGTTAAGCCCAAAGTTGTGCATATTCTAAAAATATATTCTTTTCACAGAATAAAACCTAATAGAGTTAGCCTTTGTAAGTTTTTTGTAACGAGAACTTACTATTTTGGTACTAAATAAAGAGAAACCTAATGGTGGCTTTAAAAATAAAAAAACATTACAAAATTTTAGACCAGAAGGCGTTTTTTCCTTTAAAGGCAAAGTCGTTTAAGCCAGAAATATGTTTTTTGTTTTGATTCTTACCAATAATTTAATAGTCTAGAAAACCAGTATATAATATATTTCTACTTTTGTCCTAGTCCAACGAGGCACAATAATGGTATTTAATAAAACTCGATAAGCTTGAGTTTTGATAAATCCTAGATCATGGCTCTTGATATATTTAAAGCTTTTGACCAGGTCTAATGAATAATGAATAACAGAATAATGCGCTCTTTAACAAACGTCCTTCCTACGGTCTTCCACCCTTAGATCTTGGCTCTTTAGTTTTCTTTCTAATCGACGTATATCGGTTATATAGATGGCCACTTTTTCACCTTTTACGTTCTTCATTCACCTTTCAAGATAATGCTGGGGTGTCCCAAAGCTCAGTACTGGTACTAACTTTATTTCTTTTTTACATCAACGATCTTTTGTATTTTACAATCAATTTTATTAATAGTTTTGCTGATTACAGTACAATTTACTCTTATCTTTATTTTCTCCAACTAGTCTTTAAGACTGATTTGGGGAAACCGCAATAAAAAACCACACAAAAAGGCAAAGTGCTCCGATGTGACGTCATCACCCGGGGCCGGGCCAAATTTTTTATGCTGCTACTGGCATTGCATAAATATTTATATTTTAAATCAATTGATTGCAGTATTGGCGATTAACATAATGCACAAAAAAATTTAAAAAAAAAAAATGACAAAAACAAATAATAATAATTAAAAAAAAAAATTAAACTGGAAAATATGTCTCTAGACACTATATTTTAATTATTAAGTGATGCGTTTTTTTCATTCTTAGATAGAAAAATGTCATAATGTCGATAAACATCATAAGTAATAATATCATCAATTCATTATTAAATAAGTATAAATTACCCAAAAAATCTTTTTGAATAAGTATTGAGTTTTCGTTTATTCCCTTTACCTAATGGGGTTTTTTTTTTCCCAGTAATTTTTAATTAATGTGTTAGAAATACAACTAATAAAATATCAATAATGGTTTTTACGGAGTGTGTATTGCACCCTTAAAATATATTAGATGTTCCTGTTTAACGAGAAATTTAAAAAAATTTAAAAAGATAAAAATGATTTTTAAAAACATTTAGAAATTCATTTTTTTAAAATCATTTAAACCTTTTTTAAAAATTACATACGAAAAAAAAATATTTGGACAACTGGATCTCGAGGATAATGAAGACCACCCCGATTTAAATGATTTACGGTTTTTAAAAAAGGGGGCTTCAAAATAAGTTCTTCATTGTATATTAAAGAATTTTTTTTAGTAGTTACATTTTAATTTTTTTTAAACTATAGGGGTGCAATAACCCGCTAAATAAAAAATTACAGACATTTTGGCTTTTTTTAAACGTCTATATCGGTGTCTTCAATGATAAAAATTTCTAAATATTTCATCTATTTTATTAAAAAAAACCCAACGATGCCTTCATTATGATCAGGGGAAATTTGGGGGGTGATTCATTAAAAAATTTAAAATTTTAAAGTTCCCCAAAATTTTGGGAAATTTTAAAAATTTTAAATTGACTGAATTCTAAGTCTTTTTTTCAGATTCATAAAGTTTTCCCTTTTCGAGATATGATAATGCCCCCAGCCAATTGTCTGTATTTTTTTCCCAAAAGATTTTCTAAAGGATCTTTGAAGTTTTCCCAAAAAAACATAGTTTAAATTTAGTTCGTCAAAACAATATTTAATAACTTCGCACATTCCATAAACAGTATGAGTTAAGGCGGGGGGGGGTCTGCCTTGTTAGTTTGTTAGTAAATTTTGCAGATTGCCAAATTTTTCCCAAACCCAAATTTAAACATATTTTTCAAAAAAATTTTACTTTTGGATCATTTAATTTTTTTTTTAATATAGGTTCCTGAAAGAGATCACGCAAACGCTTTCCTTTAGTGGTGTTTTTACATTTCTGGGGCCCCCCAAATTTTTTATAATTTTTAAAAAAAAATTTCAGTATCTTGTGAATGGTTAATATCTTTTTTCCTAGTTTTGTTGGCCCCCCCAAAAACAAATGGATTTTAAAATTTTTAATGCTCATTTAACATTTTGTCGTTCTAAACTGGATGGGTAAAGAGCTTTTAAATTTAAGGGATAGCCAAATTTTAATAATTTACCGTGTTCTAAATCGTGCAATTTTTTAATGAGGAAAACGATGCGCATTTCGGCCGTCGGGCCGGTAAAAAGTCAGGATGGGTGAATGCCTGATTCGGTTTTGAATTAAGCCAGTTGGTTTTTAAAAACATTTTAAGAGGTGGACAGAATCAAACAAATAGAACAAAAAGGCTTTCTGGATTAACAAGATGTTGATATACAATGCTGAGGGGTTTTTTTTAGTGAAAAAAATTGACATAGCTTTCCCCCTTTTTTGAATTATTATCGCTAAGTACACAAAACACTTTATAACCAATATCCTCTAAACGAATTATAATAGTTTTGATAAAATTGAAAAGTAATTCGTGATTAATTTTAGAAAATAGGAGCGATATGAACAACTTCTTTAAAATTTGAAGAAATACTAGAACCATAAAGGTATACGCAGATGTTGCTAACGAATCCCCCATTATTTATTGGCGCTCCTACCACATTACCACCTTTATAATCTAAATATGGATCAATGTGAATTTCATCCAAAAAATAAACTAACAGATTTTTTCTTGATCTTTTAAATATTTAAAGATGTTTTGTGCATATGTTAAAAATGCTTTTTTCTCATCGATATGAGGACTTTTTAAAAAATTTTACAGACTCCTTTAATTTTTTGGGGGGGGGGGCCCTTTAGGTCCATGATTTCGTAAATATCTATATGCATGAGGACTAATTGTATATAAAATTGAACAGAAAACCATAGTGGTAGTAGAATATCTATACCGTTTTTTTTGGAATTTTTGGGGAATTTTTTTGATCAGAAATAAAGTAAATTTCCCCCGTGATAAATTTTCACCCCCCATTTTTAAGTTTTTGAGGATTTTGGGGCATAAAATTTAAAACACGATTAAGCACATTTTTTTTGTATTATTTGTTTTATTATCAAGATTGTGACCCCAAATTATCATAACCCCGGGTTGGAATTATCATGTTTGATATCATCGTTACTGTCTAACAAAATGTAATCATCGAGTTGTCAATTGTATCGAGTAAATTTTTTTTTTTCCCGTCCAAATTACTTGACAAGAAAGGTGTTTTAAAAATTATTTATTTGAATACTCAAAAATTTTTCCCTATAAATATGTATTTACTTTTAAAATTTTAGCAATTACAACAAAGTAATTGAAAGGGGCCCGGGGTATGTTCTACTTTTTAAAATGGTTAAGCCATTCTTGATCAGTTACTGTAAACCACCCCTTTTTCCCAAAAATTAAAAACCCCAAATAATTGCTCGAGTTGCTCGAAAGTTTCATAAACCAAAATTTTTGCGCTAAATATTCTTGTTTACTTTCTTCATTGCCTGTTAAAAAAAAAAATTTCATCCAACCCCTTTTAATTTTTCATCTTTGCTTTTTTTATGTGAAATGTTTTTCGGGGAAGTATTTTTTTCAATTGGGGGAAAATTTCTAGGTACGCTTTTTTTTTTAATCTTTTGGAAAGTTAAACTAACTGAAACGATCCCCCCCCGTTTTTTTTATCCTGTTGGGGGGAAAATTTTTAAAAAAAAACGCCTTCCCCCCAAAAAGACACTCCCCACTCCGGCTTTGTTATTTGGGGGAAAAAATTTTTTTCGATGAAAAAGCCGTTAACCACTTTCTGCCCCAAAATTCTCGTCTTTGGGAAAAAGAAACACTCGCGCTTTTTTTTCCCTCAAATAGTTTCCTTTACATCCAGGAACACAGCACTTTTTTTGGCATTTTAAACACTAAACTGTTTGTCACTTATTATAGTACAAAAAAAAGCCCCCTTAAATAAACAGTTCAAATTCAAGACCGATTTTATTGAGGGCGTTTATTGACCCCAAAAAATAAACACGGGGAACAAATGCAAACGCGACGTCCATATTGAAACAGGCCACGAAACAGGCGATTCTCTAAAAAAGGGGTTTTCCCGATGGTTCCTCTTTTCCCGCAACATTGTATAGTACCCCCCAGTAATGTGTTCGACTGAAAAAAAAACTTTTTTCTCAATCTGGCTTCGCTTTTTTAAAACGTCAGCCGCGACCCGGGCAGATGAGTGGGTTTTTTTGGCAGATGTTATTGGACAGGGTCGTAATAAGTTAGGTTAAAATCGCTTTTGGGCCCCCCGAGGGGTGACGTCAGCATCGGTTTTAAGTTAAAAAGGTTTGTCCTTGTATTGTAGATGTTATTGGGGAAAACCGGCGTAGGGTAATGCAAATATCTTATATTCATAGACACAGTTTGTTCAAAAAAAAACTTTCTTTTTAAATCAAAAAAAATTTTTCCTTTTTAAAAATTTTATTTTATGTAC